>LKNJ01005079.1:0-47391 GCA_002120245.1 Maccullochella peelii | reverse complement strand
CTCCTAAACATAAGGAGTCATATAGTTTGAGTTAAATTCTTTAAATAAAGATTACTTTATTAACAGTAATAATGAATATAAACAGGTCACATGAGTACAGAGTTTAAATATTGTCAGTGTCTTGTCACAATGTCTGTTAAATGGTGTACCAACAGCACCCATAAGTAAAAAAGCTACAGTACAAAGTCTATTTCTAGTAGACATAATGACACAGTATTCTTGTTTATAGGCCTGTCAACTAATTTAGTATTTAAACAACAACAAAAACATTCAAGTTACAATTAGTGATGCTGTGACACCTCAGCAAACCATACCTGATCATTTGGAGGGCCAGATTACATACTGTTAAACTACCAGGACTGGTCACTCCCTTATCTGTAACTTTTTTGATTATTATTTGGGCAGTTCCTCAATGATAATTCTAGATACTGAATTCCACCCTGTAGATGCGTCACCCCTGGGATAGTCAGCACAGGTCCCCACCCACACAGCCACATCCACCAAGCCCGCTTTGACACCCTCACACAGCCCTTCAACTGGAGAGAAGAAAAAAAAAGAAGACCGTGCAAATGAATTTCAGGGAACACCCAAACTGCCTCCAGAGACGGAAATTGTTAAGTGTTTTGTTTTCTGACACAGTGATGAACTTTCCAAAACCTAATTGGAAGAGTGTAACTTTACTTTTAAGTTAGTTGTCAAGGCTTTCCAGGAGCATAGTTAGCAGCTAGCTTAGCTTAGCACAAAGACTAGAAACAGGGAAACGGCTAGCTTGTCTCTGTCTGAAGGTAACAAAAATAAAATAAATCTTTTTTATAAGAGGGGGGAAGCGGCTGGCCTGTCTGTGTGCAAAGGTAATGAAAGCTGCAGTAACTCCCTGAAGGCGACCGGTGAAAACTTCAGGAAGTTATTGCTTCTGGCAAAGAAATAATCCAGCACATAACCCCCCCCCCCCCCGTAAAGCACAACTTTTTTTCCTATTTTTTTTCAGTTGTTTTTACAGTTAAGTTGTTGAATGGACTAAACAAACAATATATAACGCATTACTTTATGAGCTTTTGAGGTGCTGTTAGCGGATTTTGTTACCTTTGGACAGAGTCAGGCTAGTTGTTTCCCTGTTTCCAGTCTTTATGCTAAGCTAAGTTAAGCTAAACAGCGTATGGCTCTAGCTAGTTCATCTAACTAACATTTAACTCCCGTCAAGCATATTTCCCAAAATATTGAACTGTTGCTTTAAGGTATAACATTATATAGCACTGGGAAAAAAACCCCAAAACCTATGACTTGAGTCGTACCTGAGGATGTTCTGTGGATGTTGATGGTTGAGTTGAGCTCAGGACTTCCTTGGTCTAAGTAGATGATGGACTCTATGGGCAGGGGTCCTGTGCACTCTGCTCCGTTGAAGGTGAAGTACCACCTCTGGCAGCATGCGTTCTTACATTTGAGTCTGAGGGAACCACTGAAGAGGACTCTGAGGGCGCTGTCTGAACGTAGCTTGGTGAACGTACAGTCCTGCAACACAGACAAATGTTGCCACTTTTATGCATCGTGGTGGTTTAATAACATTTCTGTGAATTTGTAAAATTATAGAAATGGAGGCCCACATGACACAGAAACATGTCACTGGCTGTGTCAAGATACTTACAGCTACTTTACCCAGGTCGATCCCATAATTCAGAGAGTTCCACGCGCACTGCTTGTAGTTGGGCCTCCAGGGCTCCTCGAAGATCTCATTAATGCACTCGCCTTTCTCACCTTTGAGCCCGTCACGGCCAGGGATGCCAGGCGTCCCCGGGATGCCATTGGTTCCAGGGTTACCTTCTCTGCCAGGGGTGCCTGCTGGCCCCTGTATGCAACTGCCATACTGGAAAAAAAGGGAACAGGGAAAAGAGGAAGTAGTGTTGGATGTTGACAATGAAAGGAAGGCATGCAACAACATCAGCAGAGTCTACTGTGATCTAACTTCCTGTTTCAGATTTTCTTTATCCTTCCTCGGGGATAAGTTAATGTTTGGGCTGCATGCATCGCAGACACGTGAATGCTGCCATTCATCCAACCATCACACAGAAGAAGCCAGATTATCCCTCATTAACCAGTCATGTAAACAAATGCACTGCCATAGGGCTGAAATGAGTGTGGAAACGTGATCCAAACCAAGGCAAAGCAATAGAACCAGCAACCATGGAGCCACGAAGCAAGTGACTGACAGATCGTGTGTTAATGAGGAACTGAAGGCTTGGTGACAGCTTAAATTAGTAGGTGTCTGGTCACACATCTCTCAGTGTGATTCATTGTCCGGCTGAATCTCCTGCTATGTTTAAACAGATCTTACTCAAGCTGACTCAGATACACACAGACAGAGACGAGGGAGCTTGCCAAAACTGCCCTACCACATACAGAGATAGACACAATGAAGATCAGCTTTGCAAGCAAGACAGCTTTGCGTAATATGCCCCTCAAAGAGACATTTTGACCAACAGATTACAGTGTGTAGGTTAACTGTTGGAGCTTTTTTTAGTTGGAAATTGGGTTTTAATTTTGGTCATGTGATTCGTAAGTGTCACATACTCATTCCTTCAGTCAGGACAGACATAAACTGACACGTAGAAGTGCGTCCTCGCCCTTAAGCAAATGCTGGTGCCAAAGGGATTTGGATCCGGTCACTGCTGCCCTTTTGCTCAGCATGCAGCTGTGGAGCAGTTATAGGGGCACATGGCCAAAAGGCATCAGGGCAAAGAAAGAAAAAAAAGAGGAGAACAAAGAGCGTTTACTCCAGTTTCAACATCTTGTCTCGACTTGAGTCCCTGGGGTGAAGTATAAAATTCTATTTCAGATGATGTGAATCTGGAAAATGCCTAAATGTAGGGGGAATTACAATATTCTAATGTCAGCTGCTGCGAAACAGATGGTTGAGAGTCTGTTTTAGCCATTAAGAGGCTATGCAGGAGCAACCTGGAGATGTGAGGTCTGACATCATCTCTATAGGAAACTGGGAAGTCTGTGATGGAACCAATAGATTGTGGGTTGGTATGCATGTGCTCTAATAGACCTGGAATTTGTCCTCAAGAAAAAAGGGGACAAAACTCTCAAGCACCTCGGCTAACGGGTGGCAAAATGTGTCAATGACGCAAACACAGCATGAGTCCTCAGTGTTTTATTAAGGGTTGGATTTTTGGAGACATTTCAAAGCAGACTAATGAATGGATCCTCTGTCCACTTAGCTACACAGCTGACTTTTATATTAGCGTCCAGTCTGCTGTTTCTGTAGTGGTGCTGCCTGCCTGCATGAATTACACTCCAGCCCTACTGAATATTAGTAGCACACAGTCCATTACTGTAACTGAAGCATAAAGGCTGCATTTGCCCCAAAGTGCTGAGGAATCAGTAGTATTTCATGCGTTAGTCAACACTGCAGCAAGGACTGAAGCTCTCCTGGAGCATGCAGAGCGTGGACATAATGCTTGGCTTTGAGAGTGTTTAGGTTCAGAGGATCTCGAGAGGATGCAAAGTAGGATTTTACGATTACCATGTTGTTCAAATAAGTAGATCTTCTTTCTCCAGAGTGTCTAGTGCAGTTGGGCTTTTCTGCATCGTTTCCAGTGCACTAGATACAGATGGTAACATAAGATTGCTATTCATTATATCCTTCTACTGTGGTCTCACTTGTGGAATATGACTTTGGAGGATAATGGAGAGCAACTGCTGTTCTGTGGTTCTCAAAGTGGACTATGTAGACTCCTAGGAGTCCCTGAGGGAGGTCCACAGAGCCCCTGCAAAATTTACTTAACTCCCAAGAGATTAAAGAGAGAAATGTGTGTCCACTTTGTTCCTTCACTCCCCACCCACAGCGTAGAGGGTTATGTAATTCCATACAAAGATAGTCTAAGATTGGAGATGGTGTGGATTGGGTGCTGGGGACTAGTTGAAACCTGGTTGTATCAGATACATTAGAACACATTTATCAGCCTTAAAATATCAATAATACATTTCTTTCCCCCAAACAAAAATCATATAACATTTTTTAAACCGGTAAGACAGCCTGATAACAAAGAGAGACACAGACAGTATGAGCCAGACCCCAACTTCCTGTTAGGGGATTTCTTTCTGTCCACTCAGACTGCTGGAGAGCAGCCAAACCTGGAATAATAGAGAACCAGCTGACCATACAAAAGCTATAAAACTGCATTTCTCATCTGCTGCCAGGTAATTTTGGGAGCCCGTTTTGCCAAAGTGGTGACTGTAAGCCTAACATGTGGATCATGGTGATGAATTACTTTTTTTTTTCTTTTTGGGAACTCGGTCTTTTAAAAATACTTCTGGCAAACAGCATTGCACGCCACAAGAAAAAGTCATCCCAGGATGAGTTTTAGGAACATAACATGCAAAGTGCCCTATGAATGTTAATAGAGATGCATTAGAAAATACAACAAAGAGCGCTAACTCTTAATAAGTCATTTGAGTACAATAATTATACTTTCGCTATGGGGAGCTACAAAATCAGTCCACAACGCTTGCATCTGTCCTGGAATTTTTGGGGGGGGGGGGAGATCATAGCGGCTACATGGTTATCACTTAACTCCCTCTTACCTTGTCCGCGTCAGGATCCTTTCGGTATCCTCTGTTTCTCACCTTTTCGACGGCATAAAGAGGCAAAGCCAGGCAGACGAGGAGCAGCAGGCGGGCAACAAGAGGAGACATCATATAACAGACAGCTGTGCGCTCCCTCTGAGAGACTTGAGGCGACAGTTTGACTCCCGACTCCAGCCAGCTTTAGTCCAGAGGAGGGCAGGACAAGAGGGAAGGAGCCAGTCAACTTGCAGAAACGTAGCCTACTAACGTACGAAAAAGCCTCATAAAATCTCTATGATGCTCATATGGGCAGCATAAGCGCGCCGGTGCACAAAATATTGTGTTAATATTGTCACTTTTTATTCTTTTTGGCCAGATTACTGACTCACAATTCAATGTTTCATTCAATTATATTTTATTAAAATGAAATTGGATTGATACAAAATTCGGCTGACAAGATAGGCTATATTTAAAAAAAAAACACACACAAAAAAAAAAACCCAGTAGAAACGCCTCACAAAAGTTGTACAGAGCATTTCATAGACTACACTAAGTCTAGGTACATCATAAGCAAGACCCCCGTCCACATGCCAGAATAAGAATATACATGTACAACAGAAATAGACCAACAAGGATTCCCTTTTCATTTATGTTATTTGAATTGTCTCTCAATTGTGACTCCCAAATATAAAAAGGTAAAGACACATAAGGGAGGAATCAATCCCTTACACGGCAAAATACACAGTACAGCATGACAGACTTTCAAATAAATCACAGAAGTAGTTCTGGAAGTACTTGAAGGAGAATTACATGGTCCGTGACCCATATGTTATAAATAAGCCCTGAAAAAAAGCTAATTCTTTTTTTGTGTTTGTTTATGACTATTCATACTTAATAATTAGTGGCTTGTGCTTCTAATGACAAATAGTGCAACGCCTGTTTGTTTCCTCAATTTGATTCCCAATCATATGGAATTACACCTATACCAAGAACACAGGCAGACATCACACATGCAAAACATCTGGAGATTCTTTGAAGCTCTTTGAGGATGAGGAACTACTCAAAGGAAGGCACATTCTTGTAGAAAACTATAAAGCTATATTTTATCCCAAGTTCACAGGACACTTCTTTAAAGACACCTCTGCACTGTAAGTGTCTGTACAACAGAAACAAGTTGGAACACTGGAATAAAGTTAAGTACTGTTTTTTTTTTTTTTTTTAAAGAAAACCGTGACACTGAAAACATTGTCTAAAAACATTGTCTAAAAATCAACTATATCAAGTTTAAGAGTTTGCCTTTTTTCCCAAAGGAGCACTGTGTGTATTACAAGATGAGGTTTCAAGACAAACCATCTTTCCACGAAGAACAATAAGACATTCAAAAATCAGTTCACCACAGGAAGACTCTCCTTAAGCTGAATGTTTGGCAATATCATGACCTTTCTTAACAAGACTCTCAGTGTAGCGACTAGTCCAGTGAAAGACTTTCTAAAAAAATAGAATATTTACATAAATATTGCATTTGTTTACTAGTATGCATTCTATGCCATTGAGCTACCAGTCTACAAAACAGTAGACCTAAAGTTTTTTTAATGCATGCTATAAAATTAAATGACCATTGGTAGATGTATAGGTGGAACACAGCTGTGCTGCTGCAACATTCAGGTATATACTAAATGGCTGAAAGCTCAATAAAGCTTAAAGACACTGCCGGCACCCAAACTAAATAATCCAGTGCCTTTAGCCTCTCTGCTACACAGACACATCCCACAGATTCTGGTCCAAACTCACTTACATGTTGCTAGCAATGAACATTCAGTGACTACAGTGTAACTAATACAATCATCATCTGATGCATGACGTGTATATGATGTATGACACAATGGGTACTATGCTTTGAAACAGATACATGAACCAGCATCGAGTGTGACTGATGTCTGAGTGGTTCCAAGGATGGATGGATGGATGGATGGATGCACAGATACATTTGTGTGTGTGTGTGTGTGTGTGTGTGTGTGTGCATGTGTCATGAACTGGCGGGATTTTGGAGTGAAGCGGCAGTGCGGGGTGGGGACTTACTGTTTTGACTGCTCATTTGCACCAATCAACCCCCCCACCCACCGCCCCCCCACCCCCGATCTCTCTCTCCCTCTCTGTCTTTCTCCCCTTCTCTTCAGGGTCTCAGCAGCTGCTGCCCTTTGTGTCCTTGCTCTCCTCAGGCACCCGGTGCACCAGCTGGTGGGTGGAGTCCTGGATGTTGCTGCTGTGTGATAGGTTTAAAGCGGGATGCTGCTGTCCACTGGGGACTGCCCTGGCCTCTGACATCTCGCTCCTCGGAGTCATCCTAAACCAGCCAGGACACATCAGAGATTATTGTACAGATATAGTTCTGTATAACCAAAAATGACAGAGGTACAAGCTGTCTGAACAGAGCTGAGATGCAACAGAAATGTTTATTATATCTGTTAACATGTTAACTGCATTATGTCTGCACTTTTCAGAGACATAACAGAAAAACATTTAACAATTCTAGCTACGGTATTTCACGTCTGTCTCACTTACCTCCCATCTGGCACTCTGTGCATGCTCTCTGAGCGGCTGCTAACCTTACTGGAGTTCCCGCCTTTGCTACGTCTCTCTCCCCCCTCTCTCTCCCTCTCCCTCTCCCGCTCCCCCCTCCTGGAGCTTCGGCTGGAGGTGCCCCTGTTCAGGTGCTCCCTGGCCGAGGCCTCAGACAGAGAACCTTGCACATGGGGCTCGTGATTGCCCAGCGCAGAGGTTCCTTGATTGGCTGTGTTGGCGCCGGTGGAGGCGTTGGTCGATGCGGCGCCGGTGCTCGTGCCCATGGACTTGGAGATGACCTTGAGCTGGTGGGAGCTCGGCTTGTAGTGCTTCTTCTTGTGCTGGACGCGGCTGTTGTGCTTGAGGAAGAACTCGCAGGACTCCTGGAGCACCCGGCGGCTCTCACTGATGGGACTGTGGGGCAGAGACCAGAAAGTGAAACTATATATTTATTTCTCATGGAAACTGAATTTGAGCATGTAACAGGACAAGAGATACAGTCTTACTCTCTCTTGCGGGTCCTGTTGAAGAAGTAGGCCCACTCAGAGCAGGTCTTTTTGCTGCTGACCCAGAACACGGCAGATATTCCAACCACCAGCGTCATTAAGTATTTTACCAGAAATAGGGAGAGGTCAGGGCGGTCGAGCTCTGTTGCCTGAAAGAAAGAGATGTAAACAAACCATAATAAAATCCTTGTGATTTAAACTAACAAAACCAATTTTTGACTTAAGACAAAATGAAGCTTTTGAACTTTTAGCGTCAGATACTGACATTTAACAAAGGACTGAGCTAGTTTGTTTTTCACATGTTTTCTTAGATTTTTCCTCTCCTGATTATATTCACACTGTACGACAGTGCACAACATTACACTTTTGGAGTAAAAGGGGTTTCTAAATGTACAGCCATTTTGAAATTAAAATACATATACATATGCAATATACTGCCGTTTTATTTGTTCCTCTATACTGAGTGCTATGTATTTGGTCTGTTTAGTGCTGTAAGTTGCCTTTTGAAAAAAATCATGTACAAAGTGACACTGATTGTCAGGCCTCTGTGTGTGTTCCTCAGGAAATTGCTCTTGGCTTTAGAGTCATTTTTTTTGTAAAGGATATTTATGGCCAAAAGTATTTCTGGGATGATGTATGGTGTTAATGTGTTTCCAATATTGTTTTCCACCCTAATACTCTCAGTTGAACACCTTCATACCTTCTGTAAGAGATATTTTTTGTGTAGTTAAGATTTTTGTTAGATGATGTGATCACACTGCGTCTAGAGCTTAATTTGATCAAGACATGTGTCTGTGTGCTAACATTATTGAAAGAATGCAAAATGTTTTTCAATCGCTGATTGTGGTTTAATTTTTTGCTATCTGAGCTTCATTTTTACAGCTTGCAAACTATTTTAGGCCTTTTGAGCCATTATTAGTAATTTGCAAGTTTAGAATGTGCATTGACTTTGCCACACACTCTTAACATTAGCCTAGTGTTCCCATTTAGTCAACCTTAACAAGCCGCAGACCTTCAATCAACACCATCAACCAAGTAAGTGGACATGTTAATAAACAAGACAGTGGGTTGGAAAGCCTTTTCTAATGTGTCCTTTGGCCTTAACTTGTTTTCGGAGCCATAACACCTTCAGCAAGCGACTAAGCCACAGCTACCTTGTTGGAGCAGGGGATGCTGTACTCTTGACAGCGATCATTGATCCAAGTATTCTCCCAGGTGCTGCGGTGGCTCTGTTCGTAGGTGTAGCAGGCTAACAGGGTGACCAGTGGTACCAGATAGAGGCAGCTGAACACCCCGATGCGGATCATGAACTTCTTCAGTTTCTCCTGGTTGCGCTCGTCGTGCTGGATGACCTGACGGACGTGGTTGAGAGAAACGATGCCTGCCAGGATGAGGAAGAGGCCGACTACGACGCCCACGCACAGAGGGGCCAGAACAAAGTAGCGCAGGGCGTCCAGGTCGTAGAGCCCCACGAAGCAAACTCCGCTGATGTTGTCCCCTTCGACCTTGTTCAGAGCCAATAGCATGACAGTTAGCGCCCCGGGGATCCCCCAGGCAGCAGAGTGGAACCACACCTAAAGACAGAGGATGCATGGATCAATATTTTTTGTTTTTACATTCTACATTTCTTTGCTGTATTCTCTTGCTATTTGCTACTAACAAATTACCTTAAATTCTTAAAAAACCTTACCGCTTTCTTCTCTATGGCCTCGCAGCTCCACTTGGGTCCAGCTGCCAGGAACCAGGTGATGGTGAGTATGACCCACCAGACGATACCGGCAATGGAGAAGAAGTAGAGCAGCATAAAAAGCAGAGTGCAGCCTTTGCTCTGAGAGCCCAGCACCACTGTATCCACACTGGCAGGATGAGCCGCTTTGGTACAGGCTGCATTGTTCCCCAGCAGGAACCCAATGAAGTATATGAGCGAGACAAAGCTGTAGCAGACGGCGTAGAAGATTATGGGCCGCTCTGGGTAGCGGAAACGTTTGACGTCGATGAGAAAAGTGAGGAAGGTGAAGAGTGTGGCGCCCAAGCAGATAATCGAGCACACGCCAATGAAGCTCTTGGCAAATTCAATGTCGTGGGGTTTGAAGTACATGTTGGAGCAAGGTGGAGCACAGTCCTGGGCGCCCAGGAATGATGATCCATGGCCCGGCTTGGTCTTCAGCTGCAGTGGGCACCAGAAGCCAAGGTCCCTCTTAGCTGATGAGGAGATCATTGGGGTGGTTGCAGGAAGTGCAGACCCATCAGGAGAGCTACACGGGTCCAATCTAGTGAGGAAGATAAACAACAAATCCTTTAATGGATTGATCAAGAACCACTGCTGTTGCTCTTGTGGATTGTCTGCAATTGGGGTTTTCTTACTTGTCGCACTGTAGCTCGGGAGGCCAGGTAACACCAAAGATTCGGATATTCTCCTCGCAGTCGGACAGAACGGCCTCGCACTGCTCTCTGCATGGGCGGATCACCTGGTTCTCCTCGGTGCATGCTGGGATAAAGGCTTGGCACAGGAAGTGGTGGACATCTGGAGAGCAGCGCAGGTTTGCCAAGGGCATGAATGGCTTGGGGATGGAGAGAAAAGTTGCATTGTATTGAAAATGACAAGTCTATGTAAATGTTTGATTTAAACATTGGTTTTACCCCTCCCTGAAAACATCTGATCATTTCAGGCAAACGGTAACAATCTGCAAGAAAATTAAAATCCCTTTGAAGATGCAACCCACAGCTGGAAAAGCTTTTACCAATAGATTTACATAGGGAACCCTATGTGCTGAGGTCATAAATGGGAATAAGGGGTTGCAAGATTATTAACAGGGTAGCAAAGCCAGCAAAAAGCATTTATACTACATAAAATATATATATATATATTTTTAGATATTTCCCCAATCTTTGCTTTTTTTTCTTGTGAAAAACTGGATAATTTTACTTCTTAAGGCCTGCAGGATAAAACAGGAGAAAAACAAATCAGACTTTGGTTGACTTGATTATAATCACCTAAAGACATATAGAGGTGGTGATGGTGGGTCACTTTGCTTCAGTTTAAGGGGTTACAAATCAAAAAAGGTTGGGAACCACTGCTCTGCATAAAGTTTTAACTTTATTCTGTTGGTCTGCAGTGATCTATAGCGCCACACAAAGGGGCCCATTCACTGGCTGGGAACCATATTCTTCCGTTTCAACACACTGGTCAAGAGCTCGAGGACTGACATGTGGGGGTGGGGTGTGGGGGGTGGTATAGGTGGCAGGAAATGAGTGCACGGACGTTTGAAAACACACAACGACAGGCCAGGAAAGCTGGAATGCACAGAGTTGAATGCACAGTTCGGCTGCTGAAGAGCCACAGTATCAGTGTGTCTACAGCACAACACGCGTGGATTAATCAGTGGCATACACAGCTTTCACTAAAGATTTTGAGTCGACTGGATTTTAAGTAAGTGTATTATGTTTCAGACTTGCAATTTACTTACATCACCCAGAACTGCACTAAAACCATGTGGACATTTTAGTGTAGCCGGGCCTCTTTGTTTGAACCTCATCAACCATTATCAGACCAACATGCACGGACCGACTTCTTTCAGTCTATACTGTTAATATTTGTTCATAAAACACACACATACACTCCAACAAAGTCCGCTATTCAATGTTTCTTCTCTTTTTTTTCTTCCGAAAATCCAGTTTGGCAGTAGGCCCGGGTCTCTGGGGCCTGGCCTTGCCCCCTCTGACAGTAAGCGTCCTTGTCTCTCTCCAATGGAGGTCCTGGACCCCTCCTCAACGAGCTCCGCATTGCTCAACAATCTGACCTTTATTTGCTTTCTTGCAGAGTTACTGTAAAAACTGCCCTCATTTCAGAAACCTTCAACCAGGATCAGCGGTACAAGTCGAGCTGATTTGCTCTTAACGGCAAAATCCTCTGCAGAGAATTTCAGAGCAAAGTACTTCAAGGATTAAATGACTGGAAGAAATGGCTAGAAAAACACTTTTCAAACTTTTGCTCAGACTTTTAAGACCCTCAAGTGTTTCCTGTCAATTAGTCTTTCCATTCCAACACTTCAAACTTTTCTATTTCAAAAGCTGGCAAACATGGGTGGAATCTGGGACCAAGGGAGAAAAAACGGTTAGCCCTCTAACGGAAAATCCTACTGATAGGCCGGAGTCCAGACAGAGCCCATACCAAAGCAGAAGTGTGCTTGATTACAGCGTCAGGTCTTTATGATAAATCACTTAACAGTTTTAAAGAGAGATATGTATAGTATGTAATGTTGAATGTAGGCCAGAGAGTGCGAGTCTGTAACCTGGGAGACAGGACCGTGGAGGTAAGACTGTGTACAGGGGGGGAAATGAGTGAATGATTAACAGAGAGAGAATACTCATTGTGGTATGCAGGGTAGGCTTTGTGTGAGACTGGGCGTGTCCCTCCCCTTCCTCCAGAAATCAAAGGCCCTTCACAACAAAGTCGACAAAGTTGCCTGTGGCCAAGGCTGCTGTGAAATCAAAAGCCTATACCTTCGCCAGATGCCACACAAAAGACTCCTTCAACAGATCACTGTTCATGCTCAACACTATGACACCAAATGTGCGTAACCCAAACCCTGGCTTTCAGGAATGCCAGAACACAGGATGCAACTGCTACAGAAACTGAGCTCACTGCTGAGGAGAGACACAAGACAATGCTTGGTCCATGGGCACGTTAGACAAACAAGGCCAGTGACCAAATGTTGCATTAGGCAAGAGAGAAATGACCATCAGCCTGACCAAAAGCTTTGTGACATATTCGTGGAAACAGTGTCTAAACTTTGTGTGGGCATTTCCCATGGCAGCAGTTGACTGACATTTGAGTGCCAGCGTTGCTAGGAGATGTGCTGTCAACTTTCGTGGCACACATACTGACTGGACGTCATGGCCTACAAACGTTGATATAAGATGTTTTTTTCTCCTTTCATAGCATTGGTTGCGTGCCATTAGCAATTTAAGACGTCTGTCCCTTTCACAGATGTATTATAAGAACTAGATACTGGACCCAAAGATGGCGCCTATTCAGTCCAATAAGAATTGCTCGCCTGGCGTATGCCAAAGTTTCTAGCTTCCGAGCTTACTTCTGGGGGTATGCGGCCCACTGAATATGCGCAGTAGTGTTTCTCCCGCTGGCCCCGCCCGAGGTGTCCTGTCAACTGTTTTACAGATGTCTCTTTTATAATGGTGGTCTATGGGGAAAATGCTTTTTGGGCAGCAGGGGAATATTTCGCTGCAATACTGCAAGTGGCCACTGAGAAAAATTGGAAGCAAGACTGAGGGACGGGCGCTGTATCCAGGTCTATACATCCATGGTCCCTTCACAACATTTAACATTTAGGAGGAGCCATCATGTTTGTAGTCCACTTTGGAGAGTGGAAGCTAACTAGCGTTCATTTTGGTTCATGATGGGTCCAGTTGTGGTGACGGAAAATGACCAGACTGTCAAACCTCACAGCTTACGAGTATGTGTACACCAAATAAGTACACATGTCAAAACAAACCCCAAGGAGATACAGTATAAACTGATTTCTTAGCAAAAGTGTATTTTAATTCAGTTTGACTTCAAGAGCAAAATGCATCTGCTCCACAACAGACAGTGAGCACTCAGGAACCAACTTTTCATCTTTTGCATCTCTTTCCCTTTTATATAAAGGGTCACAGAGCGGACCGGACTGCGAGTTTAGTGACATTGCAACAAATGGTTCTTTGTAACAAAAAAAAAAAAAAGTGATCCTACCTGGAGCTGCTAATGTGCAACTTCTGCTATAAAAACTGCCTCCTCAAACAAATGGTGTCTTCATTTCAGGTATAATCCTGGGATAAACAACTTCAACTGCAGAGAAAACATTTTACAGTGTGCAACTTTCAGGCCTGAGTGTATGTAACCCCTCCACGGAATCTACTCCCTTGGACAGTAGGTTGTTGTCGTGTTCTTCTATCTTAATCTACTTTTCTTGTTAAAGGAACCTTAATGCGTAGTTCCAGTAAGAAGACATTCCTTTTTCTACACTAATTCCCCATTACATTTTAATGTGGCAGTGATTTATGACAGCTGAGAACTCAAAGCGATGAAAGCAGATTCATAGTTATCATGTGCACAACTATACAATTGCAACAGTTTATTTACTAGATTGTGCTCTATAACAATCAGGCATGATTTGTGGACAAACTGTGGCGGGTAAATTGTTTGTGCTTGTTGATGACCATTACAAAATGGTAATTATGGTTCAATCAATATGCGATTCTGAAGGCTGACAGACAGACATTTATAGACTGGACCCACTAACCGCACGAATAATAGCACTAATCACAGCAATCATTTTGAGATGATATTCATTATCTTGAAATGTGACTTGAATTATAATTTTATTTCCAAGCAGGAAGTTTTGTTTTCTATCACAGGCCTATATTATTACAATTCTCCATGGAAACCCAGACTAATGAGATTCTTTAAGGTGGGTGAGCAGCTGTGAAACCCCTCAACATAATGTTTCCCCCCACACAAGGTGTGAAAAATCCTCTCATTCCAAACTGTCTGACAGTATCACAGATGTATTCTGTATCGGTGTGTTCCAATTCATCACTGAAGCTCAAGAGACATTTCCCCCAATTTCAACCTGACACATTTGATATGTTCTTTGGAAACTTTGGGACCTCTGCTAGAACTTAAAATAAAGTTCTGTGGGTTTGAACAATGTTTGATGGTGTTTAGCCAAATATTGTTCACACCCACAGCATGGCTTTGTATTGATTGGCCCACCCAATACCACAATTAAAAGGCAGGATTAAATCTGTAACACACTGGGCCTTTAAATTAAGAGTTCATTAAGAAAAGTCATAACAAAACAATAAATAAAATATGTGTCAATTAGAAAATATACCTGCACATTTTACAGACTGTTTGGTGAATCTGTTTTCAGGAAAAAACATAACTTGTAGGGGTAGTTGACAAGATTGATTGGCTAATGCCCAAAAAGGCCAATATTGGCACAATACAGTGTATCTACAAACTGGTGTATGTAATGTTATGAGGACTCACCTCCATTTTAGTGGCTGCAACATCCTGGTCATAGTGCTCCATCATGTTGGGGAAGAAGGTCATGTTGTAGGGCATCCCCAAGCACCGATGCACTCTGATGGGCTCGCAGGTGAACAGGCTGTGGGCACAGCAGCTTCCCACCCATATCAGAGCCAGGCACGCCCACAGTGGTCCTGGCATCAGCATTGCAACGGCTGATTGGGAGTGAGTGTGAGTGTGTGTGTGTGTGTGTGGGTTTTTTTTGGTTTTTTTGCTTAAACTAGAACAGGTTTCCTTTTGGCTCAGTGTGAGGATATCTTGGCCCAAACGTTGAATTCCCCTGGCTCACACTGTCATCCACATTTCACTTCTCCTGGGGTCACCTCAGTGGAGCCAATGGGCATTGTAGCAGGTAAAACTTTCCCATCACTGGTCAGCATGTACCTCCGGGTCACAGACAGGAATCGCACATCCCTAAAAATAAAGTATTTATACTGAAATGGGTTTATACTTTCAGCTCCACAACGACTAAAACTTATCTTGAGAGGTTCATTTTGGACCACAACTCATATTTCACAAAGACTTATCCTCATGAGCCCCAGCTGAGAAGGTTTTTGTAGGTGGTTATTACCGTATATTTACTGCAGAATTGCAGAGCAGAGACAGACTGAAGCCCTGTCATCAAAGTAGTCCATCATACAACGTCTCCTTGCATTATTATTGAGAGTCAAATTAAGCTAAGCAAATTAAAAGTAAGCATTTTTCTGGGCCCTACAGGTACCTTGATGTCCTCAGGCTCCAGTTTGGGAAGCACTGTTTAGAGACACATCAGTAAAATGGAATTAAGGGACCAAAATCCAGTCAATCCCTGTGCAGACTTTAAGTGCATGCATTTACATGGGTGGGGAATGCCAAAGATCCAGGTTGATTCAGTAGAATGAGTCTCAGCTTGTTGATGCACATTAAATTTTTTGAGTTTCACATACACACATGCATATAAGCAACTAAGAATCTTGAAAGCTTGGCAGAATGTAATACCTTCCCAGTGAACACAAAAGAAAAGTTTAGGTTTAGGATATTAGCTCTGGTTATATTCTGTATACTAACACATGTACATGTGTACTATAACAAGTAGAATTTAAAGTTTTTTATATGAAGATATAATTTGTTAAGAATAAAGAGAGCTGTTTAAGTGGGTGCTTTAATTCCTGATGATTATCATTTACTGATATTATCACTTGTGGTAAGAGTTTACCTAATATTACCACAACACTGTTTATACGTAAAGTAACCACCTTCAACAATCTTCATAGTGCAGATTGTGGGCCTGTACGTTTTAGAGCTGCACTGGAACAACAGTGGAAACAGGGTAATACATTTCGGTTGGTTATTAGCATTAACTTTTCGGTTAGCATATTAGCAATGGTTAAAGGGAGAATAAAAGTTAGCAGCGCAAATATTTAACACGTACCACCACCAACACCACCAACACCACCACCGCCACAAGCAGGAGAGTTCCTATCGCACTTTCAGGACTTATCCACGAAGCTAAGTACTTTTAAGAGTATTTCAGTCTATTGGCAGGAAAGCCGTTTTCCCGTAAATTAGACGCCAAATGCGGGGAAAGGGTACAGTAAACATCCCTGCCTCGGTCGCTGCACGGGACAGGGGCCCGGAACAACTTCGGTAACGTTACAAGAGAGTTAAAAAAGGAAACACAAACACTTACCCCCAAGTGCCCAGGAGTTCATGAAACAGCTGACTACATCGACACTCGTTGGAGCAATTCCGTGGGGAATTTGGTAGCGTGTTTCCTGCGATAAGCTCCGACGCAGTCCCTCTGTCCTTTCTTGTCTGGTTGCTATGAAGTGAAGCTCCCTTCAAGTGCAGTTGATTTCAAATCTGTTGATTTTGCCATGAACCGTTTGTACAGCGTTACAATTAGATAAAAACGCTCTGACGGAAAACAATCTTATACACCCTAAGTCTTATACACTTTTGTTGTTGAAAGTTAAAATGGTGTTAAGATTTTAGCAGTGTGGCAAGCGCTGACATACAAATGGATGGGAAAAATCTCTAGACAAAGGTGCACTTGAATGCAACGACAGCAGTAGAGTTTGGGATTGACGGGGAGCACTTGAACGCAGCGTGTGTGCAGATGGGCATATGAAGGATGGGACCAAATCAGATGGAAACTGCAAGGATTTGTGAATCTAAAATGTGTCACAGCAGTTTGATTTCAGGCTTTGATCTAGAAAGTCAACTTGTACATCCATTTAGACAATATTAGCCTTTTGTTTTCGTTCAACTCGGTTGACTTTTTGTTGTACATCCATGTCAACAGGACGGGCTGCAGCCCACCCCTTACATGGAAAAATGAAGCGATTAGTGAGTGAGGATGCTGGTGTAGTTTTCCTAAATACCGATAGATGGAAGTAACTGATTTATCAATGTAGTCCAGAAAGGACTAAAACCCAGTAGTGCCTCCAGGGGATACTTAACAAATATCAAAACAACAGTAGGCTATAGCCTGCAGTTAATGAAAGAATACAGCAACAGAATACTCTACATGAAAATAGAAATATTCTAGGTATACTCACAGATTGAATGTCTCTATTGAAGTATTCAGAAAATATATCACAATCCTAAAAGATAATTATATAAATAACTGACGCTGTAAGTCATTATGGGCTTTGTTTTCTTATATTAGTCAGTAATTGATGGACCAGCACGGTGTTAAATTACACTAACATTAATCAGACTATTTCTCAGTTTGATGCACCCCTTGGAAATCCTACGACGACCCCTGGTGTCGCTGCAGGTGCCTGTCATACTGTATGTAGTAAACATACAGGCATTCACACAATTGCCGTGTTCCAATTAACCACCTGGGGGCGCTGTATCCCCTCCATGTCCATATTCGTGTGACCGCCGTGGAGAGGCGGGGTTAGAATGTAACAATTTAGGTGCTACAGTGTACCCAACAAAGTGTCAGTGAAAACCGAGCGCTCCTGCTCGCCGTTGCGCTCTTCTTTCCTCTTCGCCGCGGCCGTAACAAGAGACCAACCTCGGACATCAAATGACATTTGTAACGGCGGCGCCGCCAGAGGGAACGGGACTGACTCATAACACACATTCATATGAGGTGAGTAAACTTGTGGCATATTAAGGCAGGAGGGAGCTGAATACAGTAAAGCTGTAAGGTGCTCTGAATAGAATTAGGTGTGGACCGTCTTAGTGCGCTCCGTGATGGATGCAACAGGATTATTCTGCTCGCACGGAGGAGGCTGCTCTCCGTCCCCATAGTTTGTGGACCGAGGCGCTGGCCTGTTGCTAGGAGACCTTTTGACAGCTGGGAGCTTTAGGAAAGTGACAGTTAATGCACTAATGGTGTCTGCTTATGTGGCAACCCAAACCTTCCTCTTTCTCCCCAAAATCCTGTATACTGTTAAAACAGCAGCGCGCAACTGCTCGTGTGTAAATCCTCATTGCCGCTTGTGCGTAGAAGACAACATTTGCGACTGTGGTTGTTTTCAGTCAGGAGATTACAGTGTTTTGCAGGAAACAATGGCCTACTTGTTGTGATTATCAGATCCTAAATATATCCACCTTACGGATATCTTTAATCTTTTCTGAGGCCAAAATGATGGGAACTCATTATGTCTCAGTCAGAGGGTATGGGATAGTGTTGCTGAATTAAATGTCATTTGCAACCAAAACTTCATAAGCTTCCTATATTGAGGACATTTATGGATACAAAGGGAAACATGAAAACATATAATACTATGAAATGTGCGCAGCATGTGCCTGTTTTGGGGTTGGATTCAGTATCACATAAGCTGCTTCTCTCCCTCATCAGTCAGTTGACTGTGGCCATGCATCTGAAGGTCACTCATGATGAACAGATCGATAACTAGATCTCGCTGGGGACTACACTCAAGAGCAGTCAGTAGTACACTCAGCCCATACACTTAAGGTTAACCACATACTTACACAGGCTTCCTTCTATAAAATAACCATATAAGAGGACCTGGGGTGACTTATTGTTCAGTGAGTGAGTCGTATTTCAATCAGAGTATCCAGAGAAGCTTGGATTTCATAGTGCATCTGTGCTGACCTCTGCTTCCATCTTGTGCTGCTGGGTATTATCTTGCAGGAGACTGAGGGATATCAGATTCAGGTGTGTAGCACATTATGTCAAGGTTGTAGCTACACCAGAGGGACTTGGTGTAATTTGGACTCCCAGCTTGTTTTGAGAAGTGCTGAGCTTGTTTATTCCCTTTCTGGGAAGTCTGGCTGCCTGTGGCTGTCACAGCCGCTGTGCTATACAGGAAAAAAAGGCCTTGAAAGAACAGCTACGGCATGTCTTGATTTTGACAAATCCACAAAGTCAAGACCAGTGTAGCTGAGAGAAGGAAGAAGGCAGGATTAGGCTTGACACGTCGTTGCATCCCTTCACACATCGCACAGGAGGTTGTCACAGTGCGGCTGGTCCAGTGGATGGACTGAGTAAAGCTGACGTGCTGCTCTGTCCTATCAGGCTGATGTATGTTCCCAGTGAGGAGACTACAGTCCTCAGGAGCCACATAGCACCTCCCCTCCACCTCCACCACCACCACCATCTCCTCTTCCTTTGTCTAGGGGCATGCCTTCTGAACCCAGCCTCAGGTAAGTGGCCTGGTCCGTCCATACATACTGTACATATGCATGCATGCTCAAAGCTCATGGCACAAACAGAAAACTCCTTAAGCAGCAGTTACTGTATATGCGCTGAAAAATGTATTGACTATTTAAACAAATGGAGCCACTTGCTTGTGGGACTGAGAGCCCTATTCTTTATTTTAACCCGAGGAAGATCCATGTAAGATCAATATGTTGTTCAAATAGAGGTATTCTCAGTGTGCAGGCTACACTGGCTTTCTGTTGTTTAGTGGAGCTTAGACAGGGGTAAACCCACTTAAAGGAGAAGGCTGTATATTCTATACTTTTGTTATTGTTGACAAATCCTGTTGACCAAAACCAACAATGTGTCCTTTTCTCTAAACTGTCAGTACAGCCTGTCTGTAGCTCTCATCCTCAAGCCCATTCATTCCTACTGAACGTACTTTCTACTGACATAAATCTTTAAAAACAGGTCACCAATATATACTTTCATTTTTAAAAAAGTTTAAAAACCTTCTTAAAACAGCTGGGCATTGTCATTTTAAGCAAACATTACTCAAGCAAAGGTAAATTGTGTACTTGTTGGGGACTATTTTCAGCTGTGGATATGGTGTGCAAGTGAGTATTTACAGCAGCAGGTCGTGTGTATGTGGGATTGACTCGAAATAAACTACAGTGTCCATGTTCGTCATGAGGAAGAAACACGTAGACCAGTGCAATGGCGTGGCTTATTTATGTGTTTATAATAGTTTGTAGAAAACACTGGAGGAATAAGATATGTCAGGCTTTGGCTACACAGACAACACTTGTTAGTAGGGTCAACTCATTGTTGTTGGATTTGGTGATTTTCATGGGATTCGTTGGCAACAAGAAAATTATAGAATATTTCTTATTATTTAAAATCGGTCTGCCCACCTTTTCCTTCGTAAAATAGAATCTGCCCTTAATTTTTATAAAGCCACCATGTGCAGAATTTCTGACTTTGGTTCCTCCAGTGGTAGTATCAAAAAGACACTGTGGCAGACAGCAGCTGAAAGATGCTGTAATCACATTTTGGCTTTAAAGCACAACTCCACCAATTTTATAGATCAAGTTCAGTATTTTAGTTATGAGGAGTACTATTCAGCCTGTGAAAACAGTTGTATAATATATTTCATGGCTCTGGAGGACCTTTGTCAAGAAAGACTAAGAAAAATAACTTCTGATGATGCCATCTTGGTTTGAGCTTGGAGAGCTGTATTTTTTAACTGCAAGCCTGTGATACAAACTAGGGGCATGGAGATGTGGGCAAAGAGAGTCTAGCTAAAAGGATTCTATTAGCTGCATTATGGGAAAACTATCTCAGCCTCTGCTGCTTCAATTTGTCTTTTTAAAAAATCTGCCTCTTGTAAAATTTTATAAAAGTACAATACTAAATCACTGGAGTAGCTCTTTAAATGTGCATGATACATCATAGTCTACAGCTTCAAACTGATGAAAGTTATAAGATAATATTTGTAATCTTTATATTTTCATATATTCATTATCATCAAGGGCATCAAAGGCTTCCACCCCTCCTCAAACCCCCCACCCCACTTCTCTCTCTCTGAGTTGTGAATTTCCCTTCCCTCTCATCCAGCACGACGATTTTGTCCTTTTCTCCCCTGGCTCTTCCCTCTGGCAGAGTCCAGCCACCAAACAAACAGCCTGACTCATCATTCATCCTACCTCTGGCCCATAGCGCGCACACGCACCCACCCACACACACCCATTATTTCCTCTGTCTTACACCCCATCACCATGAAGGTGACAGAGCAAGCCTCCTGGCAGACAGCAGCATTTAGAGCGACTGTCGCGACTGTAAGTGGACAGAGATGGATTTGGATGGACAGGGTGGCGTGCTGCTGATGGATGGTTACAAGCATGGAGAGACTGAGGATTGGAAAACAGGGTATATTTGGTGCTACATGCATCCACAGCATATAGTCAGTCAGCCAGTCAGCCACAATCCTTCAGACATGTTCTGTAGTCAGTGTATTTGTTTCATCCACCATAAAAAAATCTGACTTGAGAACTGTGAGACTCATACTGATGGGCTGAAAGCGTTCTTTGTAAGTGTGGGGACATAATGGAAATGTCATTCATAGCAAAGAATTTTGTGTGATTAGTAAAGTGTCACTTGTCTACATTGCATTCAATTTAATTTAATTCTTGACACAATTTCAAATATGTTTAAAAAAAAACAATTATTGACATTTATTTTAGTTATACTTCTTGTACATAGAGATAGAAAAATGACTTGTATTAACTTTTTACCGCCTATTGTTTTCTCGATGCTAGCACTATGTAGCAACAACTTTCACGGACCGTTAGTGCTATGAAAAACATAAATGTGAACATGTAATATCTCTATCTATGTATTAGACTCTCGCCTTTTTGGTCATGGTTGTCATATATATATTAGAGGTACAACAAACTGAGGACTATGCAACTGAAATCTTCTCAAAACAGAGACTACAGCTAGGCCCAGTGGAGCTTTGAGCTAAATGCTAACACTAGCATGGCAACATGCTCATAGTGACTAATGCTAATGCTGACGTTTAGCTGATGTTTACCATGTTCACCATCTTAGATTATCATGTTAGCAGGCTAAGATTAGCTAATTAGCACTAAACTAAAGTTAAAGGATCACCAAATAAATTATAGTAGTAGTAGTTGTAGTAGCAGTAGTCATAGTATCAACAGGAGTGATATAATAGTAGAAGTAGTGATAGTAATCGTGCCAGTAGTAGTACAAGTGGTAGTTGTAAAATAAAAATGATTTTTATTATCAATGCCATTAATATAACCGGAGCTTTGTCTCATCTACAAGTCCAACTCCAGTTTAACAACATATCTTCTGTATGTGTGTGTGTGCGTGTGTGTGTGTGTGTGTGTGTATGTGCGTAGCAGTAGGGAGATGCTGACAGGACAGAGGCTCTGTCAGTCAAAGTCCCACCAGGACTCGGTCCTCTCTGCCCTCAACCAGCAGAGGAAGGATGGCTTGCTGTGTGACGTCACCCTGGTCGCCGGTGAGCAGAAGTTCCATGCCCACAAAGCCGTCCTGGCGGCATGCAGTGATTACTTCAGGGTGAGTCCTGGACCATATTATATACCTTGAAAATGTATCTATGTTTTACAAATGAGAATTTGTAGCTGAACAGAAAGATTATGTGGGTTTATCCTTTGTTTTGTATGTACAATGGTTAGACTGATATAAACGATTGCGCACTTATCAAGCTGATATTTGCCATTCTATAAAAAGCAGGTATCAGTCAGGTAGTGTGGCCCGCTGCTGATGTGACAGAGGTGACGATAACGTGTTACGTAACCATCTTCAGGGCTGGTAGATTGTTCAAACTGCCAGAAAACCTGTCTTGCCCGGTTGGTGATCAGCCAGAAAGAACTCCATTAGCACAGATTATTAATGGAGGGTCAAAAGGTCCCATAATGGTCTCAATGCTGTTTCAGGGGCTCTGCCGTGCTGGCAAGATAAGTAGTCCTTTAGAAACTTCATTTTAAAATTTGACAGGGTTTTTTGTCATGAAAATGGTCATGTACAGGTGGTACAAAATATGAAGCACTGACAGCTTCAGTCTAGACTAAAAGTGCTACAGCGGATCATCCTTCACCATCCTACCTGGATCAAGCCCTAGTGGTCTCCTGCCAAGGCTTCAGTCTGATACTAGTTAAGCCACAGAGGCAGCTTTAGGTAGACTTGCGCTGTCAGATAGCCAGACAGGAGATGGGCCGCACAGGGAAAAGTGCACCGATGAGATTTGATTTAGGGACACTGAGCAGATTAGGAAGTAGAAATTAATCCCTCTTGAAAATGAGAGGCAGATTAAATATGTCCAAGTTGCCCAGGGATTATTCCTCCTGTGTGTGAGTGTATGTGTAGGTTATTTTTACTTCTCTCTGCAGAGAGTTGAGGGCGGGCGAGTCACACTCCTCTGCCCCTTTTGTTCGTCCTCTTCACTTTTGTTCTCCTTTTGTTCTTCGGCTCCATTTTTTAAATGCCACTCTTTCAAGTCCCAGCTGAGCTGAGCAACACTGTTGTTCCAGCACTCGGATTATTAGATCAGCCTGTTACAGTAAGCAAGAAACCTCACTCTGCTCCCCTGTTCCTCTGCAGGGGCTTAACAACATTATCTACAGTTTGTCATCTGACTCCACCGCTGGGTTTCATTTAGTTCATTTACTGGAGAGATGAAAGTTCCTTGTGTCGTGAACAGCCAGTGTGTTTTCTCTCTCTCTCTCTCTCTCTCTCTCTCTCTCTCCCCGTGTGTGTGCGTGCCTCTTTCTTTCACACTCAGACACACACGCGTAGCAGTGATTATAACACATTACCTAGCCCAGCGGACACGAGCGATTGTAATGAAATACCTGACCAAGCGTGAGTTGTTTACCTGAGACTTGTCCTGAATGTGTCACCTGCCTCTTCCAATGCCATCACATTACTAAGACGTCTGGATAGATGCGGCCAAATCAGTCACACCAGCATCACACACCACCCTCAGCGAGGGCGCCCACGCACACACACACACACACACAGAATTTCTCCTTGCTTTCTTTGTCATACAGAGAAATATTGTCTGCCAGCCCTGCAGCCAGGACTGAACTCATATCAAAAGCTATTACTGTCTCAAAGAAACATTTCATGCTGTATGTACAACCTGTGTACTACACAGAACCCTGTTATTGCTTTGACCTCTTTATGAAGACATGCTATTTTAAAATGCACTGTACAGTATTTCGAACATATGACTTGTGGCTGATCACTCCTCTGTGCCTTCCAATATAGCTTGATTCGATAATGTGATCTACTGTAAATCGATCCACGAGGGGACATTTGGTGTACAGTGTACTCACCTCAAAGTAATGTGCCAGTGAAAGACATTCAGTATTACGTTCAGTGCCCCATCCCAAATTGAAATTTAGTGGATTTTCCCTCCAGATATTTGCAGGTGCAAAAACCTAACGCTTCATGGCAACTCAGGTTTTCTTTGCAGCATTTAAGAAACAATAGTGTGCTAGAACAACTGCAGCACTGGTGTAGGATCAGACATATCTATGGGTTTGCAAATTATATCTATATACTCTGTTATAGAATGTAGGAGCCTGAATGCAGTTTATTTATGTTTGACTGATTAGCATGCAATGATTTAAGTTCATGTAAAACAAGTAATTTACATGGTTCATTGATTTAGAAGGAATTGGAAGGAATATTTACAGGTTGATGTATTCACAGTTCAAATTTACAGTAATGCAATAAGTAAATTGTTTGATTCCTTGCACTTAAAATGTGTGTGGATAATTAAAAATTTACAAAATCTCATTTGTAATGTTTGGGAATAGGTGACTATGATTGCTGCTGACTAGTAACTGTGCACGTTTAATTGCCTTTTTTATACTCTTTTATACTTTTTAATACTCTCTAAGGGGGGTGGGGGGCTCTGGGTCAGTCAGGCAAGCAGAGAGTGGAGCCACACAGTTTTTTGACCTCTCTTGCTTGAATTTTTGATAACTTTGGACATGGCCATTTTGTTCTGTACCAATTTTTTGGTAAACTGTTAAACCTTTCCAAGTGATTCTATGGATTTTTTTTATGTGGATTAGGATGAGGGGAATCGTGAGTGTGAAGCTAACACTTCATTCATTAGAAACCTACATAGAAATTGTCAAGAATACACTAGTTTCCTACAGTATTAAAGTTGAGTTAGATGGATTTGATTGTCTAACTTCATTCACTTGTAATAAAGTACTGTATAACAACAATGGAAGTGAAACACAATATAAAACACACTTACAGTGCTGAAACACAAATGTCAGATATGTGCAATTATGTGATCAGCACACAGCCAATCATGGTTCCGTCTTTCTACTTTGCCTGTATTTAAAATAAGAGAGATAACAATATTTAAGCCTGAATTAGTTAAGCCATGTTTGAAGAACAGGGAGCTTGAACTAATTAATGCAACCTTTTGATCCGATCAAACACAAACATAACCAGGATATTATCAGTACACCTAGTAGTATCTTTGAAAGGTTTTGTGTTTCACTGTCTGGATGTGGTTTCACAAGTTTTTCTACTTTTTCAAAAGGAAAATGTATCTATATACACCCTGAGCCCTTGTAAACTTTGCTTTTTTCTTTTTCATGATAGGGGTCAAGCCTTAAGATAGAGAATATTGGCATAAAATACCAGCAGCAGCTTCAATCAGAAACCACTGATAGCCGGCAGGTCAGGCTAACTGCAGCGCTGCACCCCCACTGCAGCATCATGTGAAAGGGCGGCAGTGAGCGGGGCTCTGTGGCTCAATGTGTCTCTCTGCTGGATCTATATCCCAAGTCAGAGGAGCCATCCGTCACCATCAGCCCTCCCTCAGCTCCTCCACCAAGGTCAGGAGCATTCATGCTGGAGGCGAACAGCTCTGCGAACACTCTCAGAATGCCCTCTCTTATGAAGGTATTGTTGGAGCAAAACAACTGAGCACCTGTGACAGTGGAATTTGTAGCTGTAGAAAACTGTCACTGATCTATGTGGTGCAAAAGGAACTTGTCATTTGTGAGCGACAAAACAGCATTTGAGACTTGTAGCGGCAGATTCAAGCAGTTGTAGTTATTGACTTGTGTTTGTGATAGAAATATATCCAAGAAATAAAAATATATTTGTGAGAAAATATTCTACAGGTGTGCAACTCTCATTGCATGAATTCACATACTGATTTGCAGAAGCGCAAATTTTGTTCATGACTTCACATTTTTGACATTTGGTGTGTGAATGTGTTTGCACCATGTTTACTGCAGCAACTGTAGCAAAAGTGTGAGCGTACGAGTTTCTTAATTTGTGATTCGTAGCAGAGGATTTGTGCACCTGCAATGAAGAATTTGAGAAGGTATAACTGCTGTGTTGTGTTTGTGGGAGAGAAAAAAATTCTACAGGTTTGCTACTTTGTAAAGCATTTTTCTTTGTGACTTCAAATTTACTGATACACATGTGTGACTATTTTCTAGAACTACAAATTCCACTGTCACAGGTGCTCAGTTGTTTTGCTCCAATAATACCTCAACCTCTCCACTAACATGCAAACGCACACTAACATGGGAACAAACATGCAAAGCGTAGGGAGTTTCTCTATCACATGTGTCTATTTGATTTTCTGTGTTTTACACTCATGCATTGCACACACTGGCCACAGCTTAGTCACCATCACACCCCAGGTTTAGCCACAGGCCTCCCTGTGCTCAGTGGACCAGTGGATTTTTAATTAGCGCAGTGGTGAATCAACAAGGCTGAGCTCTGAGGAGAGATGCGCGGGCCTTGGTTACAACTCAGTGTGGCCCTCAAGTCGACCCTGTCTCACACATCACCCTCACAATGCAGAGGGGCCATTTGCCAGAGGAGGGGGTCGGTGCCTGGATGTTCATGGGTGCTATGAATCAGGCAGAATTGGAGGAGTTTTGGGAGGAATGTATGACATTTTCATGGCAGAAAGAGATGCTACGCTAACTGGCCAGCCTGAGGGCCTTCGAAGCTTATAATGCAGTTATACACCCGTCTCGGAGTAGAGATAGTGCGGAGTGCCTGTACTACAAACTGCTACTGTGATTCAAAAGATATGTGGAATTGCAAGTTAGCTAGATCACTATCCAGAGGCAAGGAAACTGTGGGGACAGAAATTGTCTACAGCAACTGGAATTACTTTTCAAATGAAAATGTATGGTGTTTGTTTGTCCCATTGCAATTCAGAAGAAAAATATAAACTAGAACCTTAAAAATCATGGCCCCATTTGACCCATCACCCTCATCTCACTCTTCCCCTCCACACTGCTGCGCTCTGGTGGTCGGCCCTGATCAATGGCTCTGTCATCCCCTCGTGGTGTGACACCAGTCAGTAGCTTTGATTAGCAAGCAGCAAGCTGGACTCACGCACAGCAGGGCCAGACTCCAGATCTCTGCTTTGATTTCCCATGGACTGTGGCGTGCACATGTATGTGCGTGACAGGTGGGGGGAAAGACAGAGAGGCTGTATGACAGAAAGTACTGATTGTGCTATTTATTACTGCTGACCTCCAGGGCCAAGGTAGGTAAATACAGAAGGGCTCCAGGATGTTGCAGCGGGCAGATTTTGATTAACTATGATGCTGTTTTATCAGCACATGCACATACAAAACCGATTTCTCAGTCCATTAATGCTGTAACAACTTACAGAGATAATATGATCAGCCTACAGAGTGAACACTGAAGCAGCGGAAGAACAAAGCTGGGTTGATTTTACCATCAGTGTCTGTAATTATTGGTCATTTTTAATGCAGTGTCCCCTGGCCCAGTGTATTTATTTGTTTTTAACCAAAGACAGAAAATGGCAGATAAAATATCCGTGATGTGGTGTTCCCTCAACTAACCTCCATGTATGTGTCATCAGGCTATGTTCAGCTTGTGCATGGTGGAGAGTGAGGCAGATGAAGTGACTCTGCAAGGAGTGACCAGCGTTGGACTGAAGCACGCTTTGGACTTTGCCTACACTGGACAGGTGAGTCTGAGCAATCGCTTGTCACCACAGCTGAACAGACACAGAAAAGAGCTTTGCCTACAGAAACTTAAATGTCATCTACAGAAAACCACACTGTTTTATTGGGAGGTGATAGCTGGGAAGTGCTGTTCAAAAACACCGGAGCAAAACCCACTTGGTGGTGCAACAGCGGTGGTGGAAGAATTATCCAGATCCTTTACTTTAGTAAAAGTAGCAATAACACAAAGTCAAACAGTCTATTACAAATAAAGGTCATGCATTCCAAAGTAAGTGAAGTCCAAAGGATTATCAGCAAAATTATTTATCAATATCAATCATTAGGCCCTGTAGAACTACTGGACCACAGCACACTGTTCTCTAACCCTGACCTAATGTACATTTAATCTGTCCTTGAATCCTACCCTTTCCCAAGCAACTAATGTAGCAGATACTTGGCTGCTTAATCAGGCATTATATCTACATTGTATCTTCTTAGGCTACCCTAGAGTGGCTGGCCCAGCTGGCAGTTTCCTCTGAATTCCATGAACCGCTCAGTAGTCCAGCCACCATCACTGTTTATCTACAATAGTTCTTACAAATAGCCCCTAATTAGCAGTACATGTCCACACATATATCTTTGACCTGTCTTTAAAAATAGAATGGTTTCAATATGAAGCTGAGAGTAAGTGTGCGTGCAAGTCTACACGTACACATCAGGTGTAACTGGTGTTTGGTTGAGTTGGGCCCACGACACAGAGAAGGCTCACACACACGCTCCAAAGCAAGCTAACACTGTTTGGCTAACATCAGTGTCTGAGAAACATGCTACCCGTACTAGGCCCTCCCTTTCCAGTCACCAAAACACCCTTATCATCAAACGATGGAGACGTAGACATAACCTCACCAAGCACACGTGACAGGCTTTACTTAGCCTAGCCATGAACTTTGACATAGCTAAGCTAACTAGCATGTTGCCAGCACTGACAGTTGACTGACGCTGACGGCAATTCTGCACATTAAACAAACAAGCCTCCTCAGCTACGACAAAGCAGTTCTGTCTACAACATCATCCGCTAACAACATGCTAGCTAACAACAACCGGCTAATAACATGCTAACCTAACTCGTGTGTTGCCAGCAATGACAGTGATTGAGACTAAAACGCTATGCTGAGGCAGCAGGGAGTAATGAGAACTGAGAGGGAGAGTTTTTCCCAACAATTTCCTTATAAAAACAGTTGAATATAAGTCTGAAAGTAGCAAAATATGGAAATTCTCAAGTAAAGTATGAGTACTTTAGAATAGTAAATACTTTTCACCACTGCCAAATATGTCACCAAAATAAATCAAAACAGGGCATTGGCAGATTACCACTTTAATCATCTACTGCAGCATGCCTTTGGATACAGTGTTAACCAGGAGTGTGCAGGTGCTGTATCAGATCTCTCCTCTGCTCTCTGTGGCCACTCTGCTAAACATAAGAACCAGAATTAAATTCAAGAAAGCAGAGGTAAAGAGCACAGTATTACATTTCCATAATGAAGCAGTGAGACAGTCATGTGAGTGAGACCACTGTCCTTGCTTTCTCACCCCATCAACAACGAGTAAGTGTGTGATCATTCCTAATAACCCTGCTTGACCTTGTTAGTGTCAGCGATGCTCGGTCCAATAAGCAGCCTATAGCAGCTCATGCAGCATACTGAGAGGCCAGGAACTTTGTAATTACTCCTAATTTTATTTCCACAGTGGAAATGAGCAAAGAGTGAGGCGGCTGGCCAGCGTAAGTAGGTCAACAGCAGGCTTGCAAGCCGCCCTGCTTTGGTTGGCTCAGCTCCTGTCTGCCCAGAGGAAATGATAGCAGATGAGATGAGGGCGATATGCTTATCCCCACACTGTAAATAATGACCTACTAAAAGTCCTTCGGCCACATGTCATAGGCCAGCAGGGTGAGTGAGGAGACATGCTGCCATAGGATGCTCTCAGACTGGCAGTCAGTAACTTCAATGACATTTGTACTGCATGCCAAGACCAGTGTGGAATCTCAATCAATTAAACACCTGGACATCCTGCAGTGTTACCACCGTTTTATTACACACAGACGTGACATTTTTCAGACCATAATACTTCTATGTTTCTGAGCTGAAAGAGTGAAGTGAAGTGAGCCCCCATGGGTTACATCCAGGGTAGAAGACTTTTCATTTTGTCTTCTCCTCCAGGTGAAGGCTCAGCAAGTAACTAACGAGTGCAGTAAATGTCGGTTTACACCAGGGCTCACTGTACTCCCACACTGAACCAGCCACAGTGTTATAAAACTGACTTCTGCTGTGTGAGGTTGAAGTGCTCTAACTGTAGTGTGCCTCTAGAGTGGAGAGGAGAGCAGGATATGAAGAGCGTTCACTTACAGTTATTACAGTCATTATTTTGGGTTGCCTTCATTGCTGCTGCTGCTGCTGCTACTGCCTGCCAGGATGCTGATTGAGTCAAAGAAGGAAAAAAAGAGTGTTTTGTTGTTTTTACCTCAGCATATATTTATCTAATAAAAGTAGTGATGGTGTTTAAAATAGGTGCGTAGCTTGGAGTCGAGTTTTCCTCCTAATTTAAGAGACATTTGATGTGATTGGTGATCAAAGATTCAAGTCCTTCTATTCTTATTGATGCTCAGTGCATACAGATCCTAAAAATGGATGCAAAGAAGCTTTTATTACTGCTTTCTATCTTAATGTGGTAAGCTTATGGAAGCCCATAGATTGTGCTGGTGGGTAACTGGACCACTGCCCATGCCTGGCAGGAAACCACACTGTGATAAAGGAGAATGTGCAGATGCAGCTAACAAGAGAGGGGAAAAATACATATCAGCTAAGCTTTCCGGGATTTTAGTTACATGGAAAATATTTTTGCTTGACGATTTCCAATGAACTGTTTACATGAATGCTAAAGTGGTCAAATAATGTATATTTGTATGCAGCAAAGCATGTAATTAATCACAAATTCTGACTAAATTGTTTTTTTCACATCAGTTACATTAAGTGGACAAACATGCACTGGAAGAAAGTAGTACATTTCTATTCAGGCCTGTTGTCAAGATTAAAAACATGAGCTGCCTTTTCTGTTTTCAAAAATCATAAATAACGAGTAGGCTTCAGCAAAAATGATATGCACGAGTGCTGCTTAACAATGTTCAGCCCACGACTGTATCAACAGTAGTGAGAGGCGAGGGAGACAAATGATGAAGTCATTTTTTCTCACTTTCACTACTGATGCAGTCACGCCTCTGTGGCTATGTAGGTCAGTGCTGTTGAATGGATTATCAAAGGTTTGTTCCTGCCCTTTAAAACCAAACCAAATTTCACTTGAAGTAGGTGAGTCTGCTGTGTGAGAGGTAACATGGGGCATGTTTAGTCTAATTGGCCTATTATTCCAGTGATTAATGGAATATTTAACTCTAAATGTGGTTCTGTTAAGTGTGCTGAGAATAGATACAAAAAAGGGCAGTTTGTCCTCCATAAAGTACATAATACCTGGCTCTGCCCCTGACAACCTAGCAATATGAACTGGCTGTGTTACAGAGCTTTATGTTGCATATGGGTGGGTATTATGGAGGAAACAGAAGGATGCTTTCAGCAGATCATTTCAGCCGCTGTTCATTCAGCTCCACAGGAAGCATTTTGGCAGAATCAGCGCTGTAATAACTGCCTGAATATGTTACTTTGCTGAGAGGATGATAATGGTGAATCAAGGACGTTGGTAGACAATTCTTGTTATGCTGTGCAATCTGTCATACTCACTTTCCCTGTCTCTACTGCACCATATAAATGATTTTTTAATAACCTGTAATACAGACAGTGATTCTTAACTAAAATCATCCAAAAACAAAAGATAGATAAAGAAATTAGATATATAGTATACAGTATATACCCTTAAATGCATGGGTGTTTATCCACATACCTTTTTTCAGAACATACTATTAATAATAACTGAAAAAAACGTATTGCCTTTTGTTTTTCAAAACTTGAAATAACTGATATCAATAAACTTTCTGTTTATCCATATTGTGCTGTGTTACACATAGGCTACTGTAACTGCTCAATGACTGGCCCTTACCAAACACAAAGTAGTCGGCACAAATAGAGCTTCAACTAATCGCTTTGTCTTTGAAATGTCAGAAATGAGAGAAAAATGACCATTATAATTTCCCAGAACCCAAATACCTAAAACAATGCCTAAAGATATTCAGTTTACTATCACACATTACTAAGAAAAACAACAATTCCTCACATTTGAGAAGCTGGAACCAGAGAATGTTTGGCATTTTTGCTTGCAAAATGCTGGAAATTATTAATTTAAAACAGTTACACATTAATCATTTCAGCTGAAATCACAGTCACATGACAGTACCAGCGTGATGCCAAACAGGAAAGACTACCTGTTATCATCTGATACTGCATACAGTGAATAAACAAGACTGTGAGGTCTTGTATGGGTGTAGGACCCATGCTAGCTGCTCTTTGGGCTTGTACTAAGCAGGTATAGTGTTTACCATGTTCACCATCTCAATTAACTAATTAAAATGTTGATCTTACAATGGTGGTCAATGAAAAGTCAGGGCGATCACCAAAGCTATTAGTTATTACAGTGCGTCCAATAGTTGCTGAGACATTTCACTAACACAACAAAAATATCAACCTCCTGGTGGCACTAGAGGAAAAGTTAAGGGATCACCAAAGACTTCATCCTGAGGAGATCATGGATATCTGTGTCAAATTTCATGTAAGTCCATCCAATAGATGTTGAGATTTTTCAGTCTGGAACAAAGTGGTGGACCAATCAACTGACATCTATATGTTGTCTCTACCAACCTTATAAACGTTTTAGAGAAAAACATTAGAAAAACAGTGATTCTCAACTATTTTGACATTTTCATGCCACAAAGTGTGAGGAATACTGGAAAGTTGAGGGCTAAATGAATAAAATAAACAAAGCAGACTGGATGTAACATGGTTCTCTTCTCTAAAGACTCAATAATGTACCATTTTCCATATAGTTTAATTTCCTCTAAATGAATATAACAATACCAAATGACAATAAAAATGTTATAAAAAGCACTAGTATGCTCAACTATGGAAGTAGTCAATGAGTCTGATAACCAACTGCAGCCCAGCTGTAGTGAAACTGAAACTGAAATAGAAAAAAAAGACACCTAATAACCTTGTTGACCTCCTCTGGACAGATCCTGCTGGAGCCGGCGGTGATCCAGGACGTCCTGTCTGCAGGCAGCCACCTTCAGCTGCTGGAGCTCCTCAGCCTCTGCTCCCACTACCTCATCCAGGTACACACACACACACACACACACACACACACACACACACACACACACACACACACACACACACACACACACCACTGTCCTCTTGTGTGTGAGCCGGAGACATAATAAGAGGAATCAGAGATATAACCGCTTCACACTTCCCACCAGGACATCCTGTAATATCAGTATCATATCATAAGTTTATCTCCCAAAATGTTGAACTTGTCCTTCAAGCTAACATCACTGCAAAGTGTGATGTCAAAAGTAATTCATGTACTAAAAAAGTGCTGTTGTTATCAAAATATATTTATAATACCTACTGCAATCACTAATTAATGGTCTAGTGTACATCCTCTTCCACAGGGAGGTTAAAGGTCAGTGTCAGCTAGAGAACAGAAGCCCTTGAGCCGGTACAGATTCAGTGTGTTGCTCAAGGACACTTCAGTAGGGTAGACTAAGGAGACCAGATCTCTTCAAGAACTGGGCCACCCTGCTGCTTGTTTTGTGTATTTTCTCACAGAGACCAAGATGGATCTGTTTGAACAGAGGCAAAGTCAGCCTACTGTCCTCTGGGTACGCAGCCAAAAGCTGCTGTAGATAAAGACAAATCAGGTCCAGGTCGTTGCAGAGCAGAATCACTCTATCACAGTATGTGATACACAGCTTTATATGTTTCCCTGGAATTCATGCATTTTGCAGTGTTTGTAGAATCTCTTAGTTACACACATACATACTCTACAGTACTAATTACATCTACTATTTTAACTTGTGCATGCTAAATCCCTGCCACCAGACTGTCATCTTTTTATACTGTATTTTACCATCCAAGTCTGTACAGTTACATCACAATTGTAAACCTAGCTCAAATGCGCCACCTGGTGGTTTCAAAAGCCTCATCTGTAGTGGTTTGTAGTGGCCAGCCCATACCTCACTATAAGCAAAACAGCCAACTCCTGAATACGTTTTCTGTGTGTTCAGTGCTTTACCTGCTAACATCCTTGTTTGCAGAATGCATGTCAGCTTTGGTATGAGTGGTTAGAGTGCATAGTGGAAGGTGGAGGCCAGACCAATAACGTTGATTTCCCAGCGCACACTACACCAATTGACTGAAAATCAGATATATCAACCACCTCCGTTATGATGGATACTGACATGCAGAATCCAGTTAATTGAATATTGAATAACTGTTGTTACTAGTATAACCACTACGTCTAATATTTAATGAAGACCTTTCATTTAATTTGTTTTAAATCCTGCTTCAGATCATTTTCAAAATAAAATACACTAACACTACATCGTTTTTCTGTAAAATAGTAATGGCACTAGTAAAACTGAAATGTACTGAATTTCAGTGCAAAATATCTATTTTAAAAACCCTGAGTGGCTGATCCATGAAGGTATTACATTATTACAGGTTGAACAGTAGTAAAAGGGGATGTACTAGCTGATGCATGTTTGTGCTGTATGTGCTGAAGGACAGCCAGAAGATGGCAGTGTTATTCCACTAGTCAGGCCTCATTTTCTTTTATTGATCCCCCCCATCCCTCCTTTTTGTTTCTACATTTGGTATCTGTAATGTTGCCATTTAACTATGAAATTTAAATCAACCCACAATTAATGTATAAATACTGTATTTGTGTGGCTTGTATATGTATATATATAGCAGGGATGAGTGTGTGTGTCCAAGGTTTCTAGATGAGCTGAAAAAACAAACAAACCAAGACATCTATAATTGGTAAATGTGACATATTCTTATAAAATGATGGCTGGCATAAAAGAAAAACAAAATTGAATCTTACATAAGTTAACTTTTTACTATATATACCTGCTAAATAAATTATAATATTTAGGGGATGTCAGCTTCTGTTCTTTTTTAACTGCTGAGAAAACATTTATAGTGAATACAGTGCATTCATTTGTATGCTTATGTATTCACCCTGCAGGAACTGAGCAGCGTGAACTACCTGGAGCTGTACCGTGTGGCCGACCTGTTCCACCTCCCCGCCTTAGAGGAGGCCGTGGTGGGCTTCCTGGTGGAGCATCTGTCTGAGCTGAGCCAGAGCAGGCAGGACGAGGCCCTGCAGCTGCCCTACCGCCTCCTCAGGGAGGTGCTGAAGAGCGACCGCCTCACCTCCCTGAGCGAGGAGGAAATATGGAAGGTGCTGGAAGTGTGTGTGTGTGTGTGTGTGGAGGTGTGTGGAGGTGTGTGGAGGTGTGTGTGTGGTCATGGGTTTTCCATGCAAGTAGAGGCATGTGATGCAGTATTAAGGTGTTAAAGTGTAGTGTTATGGTAATATTCTGATGAAAAATAAAGTGAGAAACAATCATCTCAGCTTGTAAATCTGAGAAAATTGCATCTTGGCACCAAACTATTCTGTGTATAAATAACACACTCACACACACTAACACACAGATAGAAATGCATGACACAATACATAGCACACACACAGACTAGTAAACAACAAATTAAACACTGCCAGCTGCATCTCATACTGTTTGTTCATATTAAGCATATTAAGTATTGAGTATATGCCATAGGAAGGACTGTTTCTGACTGTGTGCACATGTGCGATAAACACGTGTGTGATGTGTGTCACTCCATACATCTGTGTGTGTGTGTGTGTGTGTGTGTGAGTGTGTGTGTGTGTGTGTGTGTGTGTGTGTGCATGTGTCATGAACTGGCGGGATTTTGGAGTGAAGCGGCAGTGCGGGGTGGGGACTTACTGTTTTGACTGCTCATTTGCACCAATCAGCCCCCCCACCCCCCCACCCCCGATCTCTCTCTCCCTCTCTGTCTTTCTCCCCTTCTCTTCTCTGATTAGGCCCACCGCGGCTCCATCAGGGCCCCAATCCCCCAGCTGTCACTCGGCCGCCCGTCTGATTGAAAACAATCAGGCCTCTGATGGCACAATTACCCTGACCCTTTAGCCAGCCGCCGCCGCCATAATCAGCCTCTGATTAGGCTGCTTTGGGCCTCCTTCACTTCGCCCAGAAGGTTAATTTGGGCATCAGACGGAAGCGAACGGCAAGCGGGGGCCATCGTCTGAAAGGGTGGGGAGGGGGTGCACGGCAATACCGGACCGATATAGCTTGGCCGTCAATCATTGTCACTCAGAGTTTTCTTAGAGTCTCTCACGCTCTGGAAATCACATTTTCTCTGGCTTTGTTTTTTTCCCCCTCTTTTTTCTTGCCATCCTTTGCTCTGCCTTTCTGTAGTCCCCCCCCCCCCCGCCTCACCCCCTCACTATCTCTTTCCCTCACTCTCTCTCCACCCTATTTTGTGGTCTCACTCTCTCCATTTCGCACAAACACACACACACACACACACACACACACACACACACACACTCTCTCTCTCGCACTTTCTCTTTCAGTGCGGATGGGAAGGAGGGAGAAGGAGTTGATTTATTCTGTGCCCCGAGGAAGTTGTGTGATGCAGCGTGACCTTCACAGTCAGCTGCCGTAGTGCACACGCTCTCTCACACACACACACACACACACACACACACACACATACTGTCACTTCAGAGCAATGAGGAGGAGAGAGGCGGGGTGAGCGATAGAGAAAGGGAGGTAGAGACAGGAGATTGGCAGAGATACCACAAAAAGACAATCCTGACTTGCATGTTTGTTGCATATTCACATCTTTAGGGTGGGCTGAAGGGGAAATAAAGGAAAAGCTGTTTAGTACACACTGAGTCTGAGACATTAGTCTATATATCATACAGCAACTGCTGTGTTTTGATTTCCTTGTCTGAAAACAACATGTTCCCAATCTATACAACCCCAAAAACCTGCCTTTATTCTGCAGTACTAAGTTCTCTGTCTCCACACCGATTACGTTAAAAACCACTTTGTTTTCCTGATAATGGTATCAGTGATCTCCAGTCATCTCGCCCACATTCACACCTCGTCGCAGCTAAATAACCTTCCACCACTCTCAAGTTCAATTAAATCCCTTCTCTGCAACCCAGTCCGCCTGCATTAAACAAAGGAGGGTGCCTGTGGATATTTACACTCTGTATATTGAATGCGGCTGATTAATAAGTACTTGTGTGTGTGTTGGCAAGTATGGATGCAGCACTGGCTTGCCTCAGTCTTGCCATAATAGCCTATAGGTGTCAAGAAAAATAATTATGATTAGCAGTCCCACACGCATTTTTTTCTCAGATTCTCTTCCATTGTTTTTTCACTCATTCCTCTAATCCTTCATTATTTTCATACTGACTTCATGCTGCCTCTTACTTTCCTTTTCCCCCTTCTCTCTTCATCTTAACTTCTTCCTTCTTCCCACCCCCCTTTTAAGGGACTGTATGAATTTTTTGGGGGGGCCAGTATGGGGGCTAAACCTTATGTTTCACATTTTAAAAAAAAAAGAGTTTATTCATATTTTCTTTAGACCCTCCCCTTGACTTGACTGTCCTCCTAACATGTCAAAATAACACAATTGTATTGAATCGCTTCAACTCATTTTATCAATAATAACCAAAAGCCATCAAATTGCACATTATAAATGTTATTAACAAATGCCAAATTTATGGCAAACATAACAAAAATATGTGAATATTCTAGTCACTCTATTTTGTAATAAAGACCTGCTAAGGCAAACATTTATTATTGCCACCTAATGAGTGCACTGGGCCCACAGTGTAATTCAGAATTTGAATTATATTATAAGCTAACTTTATATGACACAACTTTATTTTGTTTTTGTGAAGGTGAGAACGACTGTTGATACACTCCATAACTCAGTTGATACCGTTCTTTTCTACTCTGTCTGCCTCTAGGTGGTCGTTCTGTGGCTGGAACACGACTGTCGCTACCAGTACACTGAGGATCTACTCCAACACGTCCGCTACGGCCTGATGGACGTCCCCACGCTGCACCACCTTGCCCGTACCCACCCTTTGGTCCAGTCCAGCCCTACTGTTGCCGCTCTTGTGGAGGAGGCCCTGGACTACCACCACTCCACCTTCGCCCAGCCCCTCCGCCAGTCAGCCCGCACCAGGCCTCGCTTCCAGTCGCTCACCCTCTACATAGTTGGCGGGCGAAAGCGGGAGGTGAGCAGGGTCAGGGAGCTGCGGTACTTCAACCCGGCTGCACAGGAGCATGTACGCGTCGCAGGTGGGTCGAACTGGAGCGAGCTGGCGCCCATGCCCACTGGGCGCAGCCACCACTGTGTGGCCGTAATGGGGAACTTCCTATTCGTTGTGGGTGGGGAGGTGGAGCATGCCACAGGAAGGACATGTGCAGTGAGGACTGCTTGTCGATATGACCCCAGGGGCAACGGTTGGACTGAGATTGCCCCCATGAAGGCCTGCAGAGAACACTTTGTTCTGGGTGCTCTGGGTCAGTACCTGTACGCAGTGGGGGGCAGGAACGAGCTGAGGCAGGTGCTGCCCTCTGTGGAGCGCTACTGTCCCAAGAAGAACAAGTGGATGTTTGTCCAACCCTTCGACCGCTCACTGTCCTGCCACGCCGGCTGTGTGGCTGACAACCTGCTCTGGGTCTCAGGTATACAGCGACGAGGACAAAGGCACTCGCACAGTCTCACATATGCAGTACATTTACCTTGATTATACACATTAATATGCATGCACAGGCACACTCCTGACATGTAGTTCAGATATACACTGCTTTATGCACATTTGTACCAAAATCTTTTGCTCTGTGATAAAAGCCAAGAGTGTTGTTCCTTTGCGTTACAGGTGGGGTGACAAACACAGCTCAGTACCAGAACCGACTGATGGTGTACGACCCAGAACAGGTAACTGTGAAGTGATGAGATCCTACACTTTTAGATAGACTGTATCTGTGACTTTGTATGTTCTATCCTATGTACTACACAGGATAGAACATCTTGATGTGAACATCTTTTCTTCATCATGAGATTTACCTTCTGCCCTGTTAGTTATGTAGGATAACAAACAGAATTACTAAGATGTCTGTTCATCAAATTTGATATTTTTCACTTACAAAAAGAGCTCAGGAACAAAGTACATTGAGCTTAAGGGCTAGCAGTGGCTATCTCCTCAGCTAGCTTTCACTTGATATAGCGCTGTTGTTATATTCTCGTGAGGTGATGCAGTGCCAACTTTTGAAAAAAAATTGCATCAGTTTAACAATAATGACTTTTTTCAGAGAACTAATGCAGACATTATGTTCGCTGTGATGGATTACACAACAGGCAGGTGTCAAGAGCCTGCTAATTGATTTTCACACCATATGGAAATTAATGGAAACCAATGGCATCATGGAAAATAGGAAAACTACATTAAAAATGTGAAACTCTACAGCTTACTGTAGAATATAATGAGCAGGAAAAGTATTGCATTTGTGATTTGCAGTCAATTATTCATGTGTGTATTTACAAAAACACTGGTACTGGTCCTTTAATGTAAATCCTCCCAATATTGCTTCTACAAGGTTACAACCTTTTATCCTAAATACAAAGTGAACAATTAATATACACATACATCTATGTCATTGCAGTCTTCAGTGGATCATGGATGAGAATTAATTTAATTAAATATAATTATAACATTTGCAATACTCACACACAATTTACTGTAGTGGAATGTAGTAAGCTGCAGTTTCTGTTTGTGTATGTATATGAGCCAGCTGCTGAGGGCTGGATCTTGGTGAGGCTGTATGGAGGTATGCAGTGTGCTTATGTGTAAGGTGCATCTCCATATGGGTCTGTGTTTGTACATCTCAGCGTGGAAGCGAGGGAACGGAGGAGCGAGTGAAAGAGAGAGGGAGAGAGTCTCATTTGTATTCACCATGAATCTACATTCACCTGCCAGAGCAACAGCAACCCCCCACCCACTCTCAACAGATGGCCACCCGTCAGCTCCCAGCAGACGTGCACACACGTACACGCTCTCATTCTCTGCCTCAATCAAACACACACACACACACACTGACACAAAATAAGCTTCGACACACTTAGTGAAATGAGCAGGGATCCTCTGTGTAAAATGGAGTGGCTGAAACATATGATTAGAAATAGGGAGGGAAGTCATTAGTACAAACCAGAGCTCCAGTGTCACGTTATTTATCTAGCACTGAGCATACATCAATTACCCATGCATGGATATGCTTAAATATTAATCTTCTTATTCATCCTCCTTCCCTTCCCACCCTCTCTGTTTCTCTCTCCCTCCCTCTTCGTACTACATCTCACCTCCTTCTCATCTGCATCGCATCATTTTCTTCCTTCTTTTATCCTCTCCGTCTGCTTTTCCCCCTAATCCATTCTCCTCCACCACCTCCGCCTCCACCTCCTTTTCAGGACCAGTGGTTGGCCCGCAGTCCCATGTTGCAGAGGCGAGTTTACCACGTCATGGCGGCGGTGAGGAGGCAGCTCTACGTGCTAGGCGGGAACGACCTGGACTACAACAACGACCGCATCCTGGTCCGTCACATCGACTCCTACAACATGGACCTGGACCAGTGGACACGCTGCTCCTTCAGCCTCCTCACGGGTGGGCTAAGTGAAGAAACAACACGTGACCATGCATAAACTGCCAAATGTATACTTTAGATGATTAATCAGTTGATAATAACCAACTGGTCAACCCTCCGGTCTGCAAGGCTGTGTTCTTACCTTTCAATGTTGCTATGGACAGAAACATAGGTGGACATTATACTAAAACATGCTGCAAAAATAGCTGGCTAACACTTCTATGTAACATATACTCATTGAAAGGAATAGTTTGACGTACTCTTATTCACTTCCTTGCCAAAGTTAGATGAGAAGATTGATACCACTCTCATGTCTGTAGGCTAAAGTTATAGTCAGGAGACTGTTAGCTTAGCTTAGAACAACGACTGGAAACAGGGGGAAACAGTTTTGGTTAGTCGTTTTGGTCCACAGCAGGCAGCTGTTTCAAGAGGTTTCAAAGCTCTAACACGGCACCAAAGGACAGTGAGACAAAGTCAGAGACTAGCTAAGTCCGCTATGCTCCACATTGTTGAGCATTTAGCAGCTCAAGAGCCAGGTATTCCTCAGGTGATCAGCCTGTCGATTAAAGGCCTTGAAAACATACATTTTTCAATCAGCTTCTATCTTATCTTAATTTTACAGAGAAATACTTAAGATCGAAGTTTTCAGGAGCTTTAATGCTAATTTATCTGGAACGCAGTATATTTTTAATTCCAATGGTGTGCTGTATGTGGTACTTCTCTGCTTTATCGCTCTCTCATTAGATAAAAACATAACACATAATGCCTCCCTGCTGGTTGTGAGAAGGCAGTAGGATGATATACAATGAAAACATATATCCCTACTTTGGACCCGTGGGCATGCTGCATCTGTAGCCTCCATGCGGGTGGAGGTGGTACTCCATCCCACCTCCACCAACTGGACCTAGAGGTACTAGAGACACAATCTATCATGCATATACTGTAGGATGTGGTCACATTCTCCCATTTCATGTTATACTCTTCGATGAAGGCTTACAGGGTTGAAAGTTCAGGTGACTTTACTATTCCTCCCTCCATCTCTACTCCTGTATGACTTTCCCCTTTTGTTCTAGGATATTTTCCTCCTATTATATCTGTGAAAGTTTGAGACAAAGTCACAGGAAAGAGAACAGGAGCTCAATCTTGGCTCTCCATACACTCCCTCCCTTGCCCCATCTTTCTCCATTTATCTCTCTCTCTCTCTCTCTCTCTCTCTCTCGCTCTCTCTCTGCCTCTTGGGGGACACGGAAGTCATATCGTCAGAATGCCCTCTGCTTGGCACAGTGAAGCATTGTGCCGGCTGTGTCCTCCCCAGGTCAAAATGAGTCAGGAGTTGCCGTCCATGATGACAGGATCTATGTGGTTGGAGGATACTCCATTTGGACCAATGAGCCTCTGGCATGCATTCAGGTGAGAGATGTGGCTTTTAGATTTAGCCTCATAACAGTTGTGACACTTCAGAATGATCAGAGAAAGTGATATGAATTCAGCTATTCTGTTGATAATATGCTGTTCATACAGTGAAGTGAAACAGTAGCACACTAATTATAGAATAGACATTGAATTGAATTACACCATACATCCTGTATAGTTAAACAGTGGGCAGGGCCCAGACTGTTTCTGGGAAGAATACAGAAAGTCTTTTTTGCCATCAGAATTAATCTACACATGAAGATTAAATGTTATACATTAAAAAAAGCAGCATTGAAGATGTCTGTAACAGGTGTCTAAAAAGATTTGTTTAAATGCTGCCTTCAAGTGCTGTCAGAATTGTTGTTCAAGATTACAAGTTAAGCACATACGATCTAGCAAAATAATACGTTGTTTTTTTTTTCTCAAAAATGAGTGATATTCAAATATTATAATAATATTATGTTACCAAAATGTGACTGTAGAGTGGCGAAGAGCATGGTTTGAATTTAATGGTGGTAAGTTATTTGACTAATGTGCTTTTCCTGACTTCAGTGTGAAGTCTGATTTCTTGCCAAAAAAATAATCTTGTAACCTCAACCTGGTATCAAGATTGTACTCATGCATATAGTGTTCCAAAAATGGTTAAACCCATTAAACCAAAGAACATTATCAGGCTTTTCATTACTCCAGTGATAAAAATGTGGCATTTACTGCCCGATCACTTTGCAATATTTTGGTATTGTCCAATAATTTAACATACTAACCAAACTTAAACTCAAAAAATATTACTCATAGCTTGTAAAAAAGCTGCATATTGATACATTTGTTAAGTATTGGAACCACAATTACTGCCCTTGAATAAAAAGAATAGGGAAGTATAATAACGCTTAGTCCACCCTGCCCCTATGCATGTGGTTTACCTCGCCCCCTCATCTTTCACTGTTTTTGCAAGCTCTTTAAATGTCAAGTGACCTTGAGCAAGACACCGAACCCCAAGTTGCTCCCGATGGTCAGGCCAGCACCTTGTGCGAGTGTGTGAATGAGAGGGAAATTGTATAGCACTTTGTCCGTAGAAACTAAAGCGCTATGTTAGTGCAGTCCATTTACCATTTATTTCCTCCTTCTCTGCTGTGTAAATGTAAGAATGATTATTGTAGGGATTGTTTGCATATTGGGCATGTGGGAAATTCTGTCTTTTCAATTCCAGTTGGGAACTATAAGGAGCTGTAATGGACCCACCCATTATTATTTTTTTAAATTCTGTTTCCTTTCCACTAAATTTGTGACAAAGGCAAGGCTTAGAATTTATATATCAGAAGAAAATAAGAAAGAAAACTTACTTTCAGAGTTTTGTGTTCGTATGAGGTGGCAGAGGTATTAACATGTGCATCTTTTTTTGTGAAAATGGGAACATAACCCTTAACATACAAAACCCCCATCCTTATTATGTATGACCTTCTCCATTGCCACAGCCATGCTAGCGGCTCTGTGAGGCTGTACCCACTGTAGATGCTTTAAACTAAATGCTAACATCAGCATGCTATGCTAACATGCTGATGTTAAGCAGCTATAATGTTGCAGGTATTTGGTCATAAACAAATACAAATTTTCACCTGATGATGGCGCAAGATGAGAAGTCAGGGGATTGCCAAAGTGATTCCAATTTAGCCTGAAGATGGCGTGGATGTGTCAATCTGGTAGTTGTTGAGACATTTCAGTCTAAACCATATGTCAACGTCATGGCGGTGCTAGAGGAAAAGTCAGTAGGGATCATCCTCTGGGAACCGCGAATGTCTGTACAACATGGCAATCTATCCAATAGTTCAGTCTAATCCAAAGTGGTGGACTGACTGCCCGACCAGTACAGAGGCTGACATTGCCACCCATAGAACCGTGACGCCATTGTTACACACCCCCTAAGACATATTTAAACTGATGTACTTGAAGGTAGTTTATGATATATTACTATATCAATTTCCTCTTTCCAGGTGCTGGATCTGAGCACAGAGGGGAAGGAGGAGGTTTTCTACGGGCCAACACTGCCATTTGCCTCCAATGGGATAGCAACTTGTTTCCTCCCTGCTCCCTACTTCACCTGCCCAAACCTACAGACTCTACAAGTACCCCATCACAGGATAGGTGCTGTTTAAGCCGCTGATGAACAAAACGTCAGAAAACATGAACACATAACCAGAGAATGGAGGAGCATCATCGTAACTCTGGACCTTCAGTATTTGCAAACGTGACTGACAAAAATGTACCTGATCAACGTATTCATTCTGGAACCGGCCACCTCTGTCGCACAAGTGTACAGGGATTTCTTTGACACCCAGATGTAATAACAGTACTTTCCTGATCTGCAAGAGCCATGTCATTCTGCAAGCTTCTAGGAAACTCAAAAACAAGCAGCTGTCACAGTAATACAGCTTATCTGTTGTATTTCCCCAAAGACTGAGACATGATGTCCAGTGAAGACGCAATGAGCAAGAAGAAAATAATTCCAGAGGGATTATATTTCTCTAAGAAGACAGGAACAAAATGCCAATCCTATTACCAGTTAAGTGACTTGTGGTAAGTAGACATTACTGAATTGCTCAATCGTCCACAGGAGTTCAAAGAAGCGGTCCTTTTTGTAACCCATTACAGGGCTGTAGGAGCTTTTCTAGCTAAAACCACTGTATAGCATTTCCATCAATCATCATTTATCACTTTGGTGGCCTGAAAAACATGTGCAGGATGTTTTTGGACATATAGAGGACAAAGCCTGTTTTCTCATCGACTCGCATGTACTTTGAAATTACAGATTGGGTTAGCAAGTGTCAAGAGCCTGAGGCTGAAGCTCATCAGCGCATTAATGGCCATATAATTTTTTTAAAATTCAAATAAGCTCAAAATTACTTGATTTTTCAACAACAGTGACACACTACTGTATGTGTGTATGTTATTAACCCGTGTGAGTGACAGATTTTTTTTATTATGCTCAGGACCTAAGACTGTTTATGTTCAAATGAATGTCTGGCCATTGTCATCATTCAGAGAATATCTGTTAAATATTCTCCAAAGTGTGTATATGATAATTCTAACACTCCCATTATGCTGATTTTCAAAACAAAAATCGGTTTATTTTGAACAAAAGAGAGAAAATGCAATCCCTGCGCTTCCCTCGTCTGTCCAAAACGACACGCGTCTTTAAGAATACGTGGGAAATTTTCTGAATAAAGAAGCTACATAAATAAACGGCACTGGAATGTGTTAATAGCTGTGAAGGGAAGAAAGTGAATTATTGAGCAGCAATAGATCACTGTTAAATACTAATTTAAAGCATCACCTCTCTGCTATTCTTTTACTTCTCCAACCACCTCTGATACTGTTGGAGAAAAGGAACGCAGTACAGCAGAAGGAAGCTGCTCAGATGAAGGGATGCATTGCAGTTTGATGAGGTTGGAAAATGACTAGCAATGGCAGAAAATGGGACTTGGTGATTGTGGGAGACAGGAGTGAGACTTCATGTGATTAGGTGCAAACTAAAGCCGGATTGCAAGAGATTGCTGCGACTTGGAGAGGCGCGAGAGAATTGGAACAAACAGTACTCCTCTCCTTTACTCGCTTTTTTTTTTTTTTTTTGCTATTGAACTCTTTGGGCTCGCCCACGACTGTCATCAAATCTGTAATTCAGAGTGCCAACCGAGTAGAGACAGATCCAGCACCTGATGGTATAAGCACAAATAGTCTGTGCTCACATTCCTCAGATTTCTCACTATGAAACTGAAATGAAAAGGTGGAGACCGGTATGAACACATTCATGTTTATTGTCACATTTTATTTCATTAATAATCCAAAGCTACACCTTCTTTACAGTATGTACATTATATACAACTTAAATTCTTTAAGTACAGCTGATGTATCCGTGCTGTGTTTTTCCAGCAGATTAGGTTTTAACATTATCACAGCTAATGAAATGCACCTTCATATTTTGTAAGAGCTGGCCACAGGTCCTGGAGCTGGTCCTTTCAGTCCGCTTCCAGACTGGTCATTTCTGTCTGCCCACTCTCCCCAAGGAGGCACAGCAACTTCCTGTATGCAGTCCTGTTGCACACAAAGACAGAGCAGTCACATTAGTGGACACGTTTAATGAAGCATACGGCTACAGAATATTGCCAGAGCAGTACGTAACACCTGCTTATTGTCTAGACAACATGAAAGTAGTTCCAAGGTGATGAACACTGCCTACGTGGCTCCCAGGATGTGTGACTCATGTGCTTGCTCACCTCAAGGCGATGTTCTTGCCCAGTCCTCTCTTGTGCTCGGTGTTTCTCAGACTGAGAGACAGGTTGGGAATGAGAGCTTGAGCCACAGAGGGATCTAAAACAGCCACCGTCTCCAGGACGCTATATACCTGCCTGTCGTACACTCCCTCATTCTCCTCCACAAACGACCTAGGAGCGTTGGGATTACAACAGTGAAAACCACAAAGGACAAAATAGGCTTTAATGTAATATAGACTGTTGTACCTACAGTGCCTATCCCTTGAACAACGCCACACAGCTCTAATACAGGTGCAGATATTTATTGCTAGACATTATTGTCATTTACCGTAAGACAGTGATCATGTGCTCACAGGGTCCCTCTGTAGATGCAGCAGCACATCGCTCCACCACAAGCTGTAAGGCATCTGTGCTTGTCTTCCTCACTGCACAGAAAAAAAACAGCCCCTCAGTGATTACTATAAACACAAACTTGATTGTCAAAATGTGGGGTTTTTTTCTGTATAATTTGCCCCAAAGTGTGGATTGATGAAAATTGTAAGCGTTGCAACAATCTCGCTGATAGCGAGTACTGTGTTTACAGCATTTATTGAGTTGATATTGAAGTCGCAACAAATGCAGGCCTGGTGGTCAAATTTATTTTGAAGAACTTTGAGACACACAAAGGACTTTTAACATTTACTGTGATTCGTCAATACTGCAGTCATACATACAAACAAACATACGTGTGATCCTAGAAAGACAAGATGTCACTGCGTTAAGGATAGCTTCAGGTTGTTTCCTGTATGACGTCAGCATAGGCATCAGAAGAACATTAGTCAGGATTTGCTGGAACCAACGGTGTGAGTATCAGGGAATGTAGAGACCCCTCCCCCTAAAATACTGGGCGGACGCCACGGCACATCTTCCTTTCTACACATGAGCAAGGAGGCTGGTCTGGTGAGACGTTCAGTCATATAGAGTGCTGTAGGAATGAGTCCTAAACCCCAGAAATGAGTTAGCATTTTTGCACTTCCAGTTCCCTCGAAGTCAGTGGGTTTCTGAATGAGTTTTTGGTTCGATGCCTGAAATAAGGTCTGTGGT
>LKNJ01005078.1:0-26011 GCA_002120245.1 Maccullochella peelii | reverse complement strand
GAAGAACAAACAACTGCACTTAAAGCGTTTGTTGAAAAGAAAGATGTGTTTGCTGTACTTCCGACAGGATTCACTCAAAGCTACGTCGCACGTTTTGTTGCTCTGATTGGTTGTAGGTCTATCCAGTTGCGTCCAGAGACATTTTGGTATTTGCCAGTTGATAACACCCCTTGGAAATCTAAAATGAACTGAGAGGTCCCAGACTAATTTGCACTTGCGAATTGGTCTGGCAATGTCAGGGAAGCACTTTCATGTAAAATGGTTAAAAAGGGAATTTATCAAGTTTTGGGGAGATTGGCCTGATGATGACAATGGTGAGCATTATTCGGGAAAAACTGTACTGGCATACAGACGTAGTGTTTCGGGTTAAAGTAGCATTCCACCAATTTTACACATAAAGGTCAGTTTTCTTGTCATGAGGAGTACCTCTCAGCCTGTGTTGTATAATGTCTTTTGTGGCTCTGGCGGAGCTTTGTCAAGTAAAAATAATAATAAAAAAAATAACCCAGATGATGCCACTGGGGGCGTGGAGTTGGAAAGATATGGGCATTTACCAGTCAGGGAGGGTCAAATGAAATTACGCTATTAGTTTCATTATGGGAAATGTGTACAATCTAAGTGTTTTTATTTTTTGTTTACCCATGCTAGGGACAAAAATGTCTGGATTTCATGGCAGCTGCTGCTTTGATTTTTGCGGACAGCATGAAACATGGCCAACACTAGCTGACATGAATGAACAATTAAAAATTGCCCAAAAGAAACTAATTCCTGAGGACCTCTCTCCATTTTCCTCCTGTGGATGGGTTAGATTGCCAACGCCACTTGTCAACTTGTTTTGTTTCCAGTTCGCAACCTCTACTTCTTCTACTCTGTTTACTGTCGGATTACAGCCATGCGTAGAGCGTAGCGTATACCACCAACATCTGACCAAACTACGCTTTGCAACGAGCCTAGTTTTTTCGCTCCAAACCAGTTGATGGAAACGTGCCTAATACTACCCCTTTAAATTTCTGTGGACAGATGACGTGCAGGTTAAAAGCCTGGATAAAATATTCCATACCTGACGCACCCCTCCATATAATTAAGAAGCAGGATCAGAACTTGGATTTATTCATCATTGTAAAGTTAAGGTAAAAAATGACAGGATCATGATTCTTTGCTCAAATTTGGTATTCTGTGGCAAACATTATGTTGACAGTTATGTTGATAAGGCTTATAGTATCTCACATTGATATAATAACAACCTGTAGTTAGAGTAAAGAGTATCCCGACCCCTTACTGAAATAGCAATACAGCAACCTAAAATTACAATTAAAGTATTATAAATATACTTGAGTATAAAAAGTTCTCATAATGCAGATTGTCCAGATTTCAGCAGACTGTTAAATTATTGTAAAAAGCATTTTAATGTTGCTGTAATGGTGTGAAAAGTACACTATTTCCCTCTAAAATTTGTGTATTTATGAAGTTGCATGAATGGAAATACTCAAGTTAAGAAACAGTTTTCTTAAAATTATAAAACAAATCAACTTTAAAAATGTTTTGCTTTTAATAAACCATTGACAAACTTCAGCATTACTGTACATTCTTTGGAAAATGCTGCTCACATACTACCACTCAACAGTTTTAGCAAAAGAACCAATGGATGACCTTATTATTTGTTATCGCACTACTTGTTTAAGTAACTAATTAGACCAGAACGCCACGTCTCTCATTTAACACACAACATTTATGGTTTGGTAAGCATCACGCAGGTGCCACTTTGAGCAAATGGACTTTACTCATAACAAAAAACCAGCAGTGGTATTTTACTTCTAAAATTTGAATTTGAGCTTTGGTTTTGTAGTGCACAATATCTACACACACCTCTGAACTGCGTCGATAGCTTGTGTTCCTGACTTTTCCTCCCATGATGCTTCACTGTGTCATCTCATCAGCTTCAACACATGGCAGAATGAGTCCACTATCTAACTGTCCAGTTCATTACTCACAGTGGCTCCCATTGGCTTTTTCCGTTCCCAGCTAAGTGTTGATTGGTTAGTCCCAGCTGTCACATGAGGTTGTGACTGTCTTTAATGTGTATGTATTAAGTGGTGTTGACATGTTGTTTTTGCAGCACTGGCTTGCTGACACTGGTCTTTGAGCTCTCTGCTGGTTTCTATGCCCCAGGCTGTTTCAGGGCTTCAAAATGAACAGAACAAATAATATCTGCATCTGCTTTGGGAAGACGAAACACACACAGAACTGCCTATTCCATAGTTTATTTTTTTCCTTTTTTTTCTGGGCCAACAGTTGAAAAGGAGAAAGAAAGAAACAGGTCACACACACAAGAGATTAAAAAAATAAATTAGATTTTTTGTTGTTTTGTTGTGAGGCTAATCAAGTACTGTTACGTTTTTTTCTTCAGGCAAGGAATTTATGCAACCAAGCCACCCTCCTGTGCTGGAGTTGTAAAACCAAAAAAAAAACTTGAACACCACTTTGTGAAAAATAAAGGTTTAGAGAAGAGGGAGGACAGAATTTGTTGTCTTTGATAACTAAAAAAATACGCAGTATTCTATTGGCATTTTATCTTGAGACTTTAAGTGCAAGATGAGATGAAATGTGAGTGGGACAAGTCTGGGCATGAGTAGACCTCTGCGCTCTCCTCTCTATAAAGTCTCATATATGTATGGTAGTGATTTGTTTTATTTCTGCTTGGTTTTTATAGCTGCTTGTATTGTTCATGTGTTCATTCATAGTGCGTTTTGGAGGCCCTTTCTGGAACAGAACGAAACAAATATACTACGTTGTTTGTAGCCCTGTTTTTTTTTATTGCATTTAGGCCTAGATTAATGCCAGAAATGAGAAGTTCACAGAAATGGTGTCGTAGCTAAGACCGCTTTTTCTTGAACCTCATGCTGTGAATGCTGCCAGACACTTTTACTCTATGTTTTCTCTACTGTATGGTCAACTTTTGAAAAGTCTCATAAAAGAAAATACAGAAGTACTATAAAATATGGGACTCCTGACTCTCCACTGGACCGGCACCAGACTACATTTTGAAATTTAAAAACTCAAGAGGACCACACAATGCTGTGTATGAACTTTTAATATCATGTAACTTAATTCAGTAATCTAACTGATACTAGGAAAATTACAAAACCTGACACCTGGAACAAAGCTGACAAGACAATCATTTATGGACAATATACAAAAACACTGAAATAACTGATCATGTAAATACTGGGTCATTCTACTTGAAGCATTTGCCATTAGCAGGAACAAACAATCTGGTTTGTTAGTGGTTTAAAAGCTTCCAGGACCTGAAGTTGTTTACATGAGGTTGAGATCATTGGGTGTGAATATATATATATAGTATATATATAACAAACACTTTGACGTCATCAGTCTAAAGGCCCTATCACACCAGCATTGTGAACATTTGTAGCAAATAAAATTTGGTGAACTTTGACACTCACATTTGCACCGTTCACCTATAGAGTGCTGCAGGGATGACGTATTTTTGTAGGCCAATGGGATTTTTCCATTGGATTTTGGATAACTGCCGAAAATAAGCTCTGTGGCGACAGAAGTTGATGATAGTTGTGTGTTTTGTTCAGCAAGATAATCTTCACAAATGAACACCACTTTGATGATTTTTGAAGTGTAAATGCAATTGCCAGAAGTAAAAAGCTAACGTTACTACTACACGCTAATGTTACTACTACAACACGGTCACATGACTTCAACATCACCACCTCTAAGCTTCCAACTTGTAATTTGATTTCACGAGCTTACCTCTTCTACAAAAGACCTTTGGAAAGTTCGAGTTAAAAAAGAGACCCAACTGTACTACTTGGAATGTCGTCCCCCATTAGCCAAAACACATTAAAACCTTGACAATGAAATGTAATTAATTTCATTTGCGATTCATCACACATCTGCCGTGTTTCTGAACATAATCACGCTCTGTGCATGTAGCTGCGGGTGTCAGGTTACAGAAATCCTGTGTTGCTGATACTGGGGTTGCCGAGAACATGGTTTAAAATGTCGTGAGGAAGAGGAACATGACAAATCTTGAAAACCAGAGAACTTGAGAACCGCTATGTAATCGAGGCTGTGTTCTACCTGACAAACTCGCTGTTTGTGTGGGAATGTCAGAGTCATTTTACTCTTGTCATCACACACACACGCGCACACACACACACACACACACACACACACACACACACACTGCCATGTATGCCTAACTGCCTAACTAACGATCGTTTGTTGGCGAACTAGTGTGGTGAGGTGAGGTGGAAGAGCTAAATATAGTTCTGGAGATGTTTGTGTAAAAATCAATCATAAAACCTTTTGCCATTGTTCTGTAGCAACCATGCACTCCAAAAGCATCCACATTGTAAGAATCAAACTTTGGATTACATTTTCTCCAACATCTCGTACTGCTGCTTTTTAAATATGTTCGGTTCGACTCTGCCACTACTGTAATGGCAGTGGTGCTTGAGAGTGCAACACATAAATCAGCCCACGGATTTGTCTATATTAGCAAACCAATATGCTGGTCTAACTCAGGCTGAACCAAAGGACAGAGCAAGGAACATCCTCATCTTAAATGTCAGTGGTCCTGTCGCATTGATGTTAATTGGTGAAGAATCTGGTGTTTTTTGTTGGCTTGGCTCCACCAACACACACACACACACACACACACACACACACACACACACACACACAGAGTTGTATTTACCCTGTGTGACAGGAGGGCCTGGGGGGCTTAGATCTGGCCTCTGGCTGGTGACACTAATCCAAACAGGCTAAGGCAAATGAGGAGGAACAGTAAACTTACACACACACACCTCTCTCTCTCTCTCTCTCTCTCTCTCTCTCTCCTCCTTTCTCTCTTTCTCTGTGTGTGTGTGTGTGTGTGTCCCTCTCTCTTTGCTGTGTTTATCTGTGTTAATGTTTAACCCTTCTTCTCAACCGCACAGGTTGACACGCATTCTAGCATTTCTTGTTCTTATAGGTCGGTCCCAATAATCAACCCGAAATGCATTTTTTGAGGACATCTTTTGCATATGTATATGTATACACATTCAAATATCTTGGCCAGATTCTGTATATATGTGAACACGCTGGAATAATGTTCACAACCTTCTGTTCCTGTCAGGCAAGTTAGAAAGCAAACTGCAGATGGAACATTTTCTTCTCGTAGATCTCAACTGTTACCGGTTCACTGCCTCACTTCCCTAATATTTCCCTTTGTGTTATTATCAGGAATGCAGTGATGGGTGAACCCACCTTTTTATATTTGCAAGTAAAACTTAATGTCAACATGTAAATTCTTACTGTGTCATACATCTTAGTAAGTAGCATCAAACTGAATTAGTTGATTGAGTTCCATTAACAGCATCTACTGTATCTCAGACATCATTAAAAGAAGAGGGTCAGAATGAGACAACAGAGCTCAAGAGCAGTTTCCCATGGACCTTTGGGGAAGCTGTAGTATTTAGCATTAGCAGCACAGTGCATTTACAGCTGTACATTTTAAACAAACAGGATTACATGTATAAAATGTGCCACATTCTCAATGAAACAATGAAAACACAGACAGAAAATGGAGTAGTTAAGAGCCAATGCTGTCATCTGTTGAGAATAGTGTCTGATTAGGCATCACACAAGGACTTAAAGAATCAATATTAATACTCCTCTTTAGTTCATAATCCTGCATGGTAATTTTACTTTGCAAAACAGGATGATGATGTATGTTTTTTATCAAATAACAAAGGGGAAAATAGTTTCTGCTGAAAATCCTTCCGAATATTTTAGTTTTTCACGTGACAGTAAATGCCGAAGGGGATTAATCAATTAGTTGATCAAGAGGAAATCAATTGGCGACAATTTTAAAAATGGATTAATCCCTCACGTCTTTTATCAAACAAAAAAGTCAACATTCTCTGGCTCTAGCTTCTCAAATGTGAGGATTTGTTGCTTTTCTCTGTTTTATATCATTGTAAATTGAATATCTTTGGGTTATATGGACAAAGCAAGCAATTTGAAGCGGTCACCATGGGCTCTGGGAACCTGTGATGGATATTTTCCACTGTTTTCTGGCAGTATATAGATTAAATGATTAGTGGATTCATCCAAAAAATCATTGTCTGGTCATTTGATTATGGAAAGCAGCCATAGTGGCAGTGATGTTATGATTGATGATTGTTATGATTATTTTCAGGATAATTTTCCTTAATATTCCAAATAGTAAAAGAGAGAACAGTTTCAATGCAGTAAGGCTGCGTTCAGACCGACATCAGCCTTGCATGAAAAAACACAGAATGAGTGGCAATTATTATTGCCTTTGTCACAAGTGCATGAAAAAAGCAGTCTTTGCCAATTGCAGTATATTTTGAGTGCGATGAGTTCCAATTGGCCTTTGGCAAAAAAATAATCCCAGTCCCTAATAAGTATAGTTCATTCCATATTGTTGTCATTGAGTCATTGTTTAATTTTTGCCTCCAGGGTAGCTCTGCCTCTTTATAGAACAAAAACTGCAATCTGTTCTAAATTAGCTGTCACAACATTATCTTTAAACAAGATTCTCTGGAGCTTCCCCACTGACTGGATGAATGGTGGGCTGAATATGGAAATTAATGTGTGAATGGGAGCAGGGGTCGATATTCAGGGGAATCTGTACTGCCAGTTTCCCACCTCAAGACCTGGTAACATTTCAGGGAAAATGCCGGTATGGCTGTGGTGTGAATGAAAGCAGTAAATAGCAGGAACAAGTATGTAAAGTGTTACATCCGTCTGATGACAGACGCTTTCACGTGGAGTGAGCGAACCAATCGCAAGACTCCACTGATGACGTATTTGAATCCGTGACTTGTTTACGGTTGCCTTGCCAATGCTTTCGCGAGTGATTTGATAACTGAATATTAAATACGTGACAAGAACACCGGACAAAAACAGCTCCTCGCCTGCCGTGTTCCTTAAAATAATAACAGACGTCTTCCGCCACGTACACTTACACCTTGCCCCATCTTCTTCTTCTGTTGAGTTTCATGGCGGTTGGCCTTCATAAGTGTTGCCATCTGCCAAACTGTCCCTTGCCCCATATATTCCGGGATTGCCATGGCATGTGTGAAAAGGCGAAAGACGGAAATCTTCCTGAACGTAGCTGCATGTGTGAATAGTGAAAATCACTAGCGGTGCCTGAAAGGTTATCCCAGTAATTTACCAGGAACTATGTTTGAAAGTGGCTTAAGTGAGCTAAATGCCATTTGATATAGGTTTACTTGGAAGTCATTTATTACACTGGCTGTAGTCTATTTAACCAGCCAGCCAGCGCAAACACACAGACACACACACACACACACACACACACACGTAGTTCTTTTACAGGTTTAATCTATTGATCTTAGCTGTTGGTGCCCTTGGGCAAGTCGTTACACTGATGATTACTATAGTCAAGCTTTTCCACAACTGACATTACAAGAATGTGGTAGTACTGGATACCTACCAGGTGTGAATGTGAGTATACTATAACTGACAAAAAACATAACAAAAAGTGGCTCTTTGCCTCAATGTTTGAAGGTCAGAGCATTGTAATTGTTTGAAAGCACACGGTAAATAGTATCTGACTGTGTTGTGATGTGATACGGTTACTCTGACTTGTTTGTCAACTCACCGTGTGCTCAGTGCACAGCATTCTTGCACTGTTGTGTGCTATTGTGTTCGAGGGAACACCCACCTTACCTCAGTTTACCCAGCCTTTTATTTCTTCTCATGTGACACACACTCTATGACTTAAATTTATTGTAGTAAATAACATCAAGCTGATAACAAGTGGAAAAAAGATTTGAAGTAATGTTTGAATGTTCACATTGCTGTTTGTTACCCTCATGATGATCATTGACTGGAAGTCATGTGTTGTTTTGTGTTATGGTTCATTACCCTCACTCTGAGGGCAAAATAGATTACAGCAGAAATGAGAGCAGAAGTCAGCTGGACTGACCAGAGTATGGCACAGAGCACAGTCAAGGAGAAAAAAATCAGATAATATAGAGAGAGGGAGCAGAAAGCAGGAGCCATATTTCCTTGAGAGAGCCGAGCAAAGCAGAGCAGAGTTGAATCAAATGCACTTTAGCGGGACTAAATAGCACAATAAAGAGCAGAGCAGTACAGATGAGTGCAGCGCTGGGAGTCACATGAAACTATATATTTCTGCCCCCCCCAGCACCCATGCATCAGCCACGGTTCACAGAACACACACTACCCACAGTCATACACTAGAAAAGATAATCTAACCAGTGTTGGAGCCCACAGATTTAACTCTGAGAGTGATATTTTTTTTATAGCTTTTCTCTCTGTGTGAGCCCGAGGAGAGAGTAGCCCACATACAGAGAAATAATCTTACCAAAAAAAAAAAAGGTATGCTTCTTATTGTCTCCATAAAGCTGATGCTGCAGTGCATAGTCATACCTGTAGAAGCTGAGGTGAGGTGTGACACAATATTACTGTAATTGTTCATAATTCAATATCTTGTTCAAAGCACTTGTAATGAAAATGAAAACATAAACTGTGGTAATGTTAGCGCGTTGCTGTGCCTACTATATCAAGCTGTAAGCAGAATCACTATCATGTGGGCAACAGTTAAATACTCATTTTTCATGCCACCACAGTTGGCCACCTCATCTGCTAACACAGCAGTGCTGTCACACTGATACTTAATTGTACGTTGGTTCGTTTCTTACTTAGCTCTATCTGTCAGTGAAAGTAAACTACTGAAGTATTTCAGCTGTATTACATCAATGATGAGCAATGAACTGATGCCTTAGAACTCTGTGCAAACCTAACTCGGTCAAAACTCTTTTTGACCACTAATACTGTATATCTTAACAATAACAGTGTCTCAGCCTTTCAGTGATAATCAATTCAAAGGCCACATCTGAAATTTAAAGCTGCATTAACCAATATTTTTATATTTACAATGTAAACAAATGACAAGATGTAATGTGAAAGTGGTCGCTTGTAGTGAGCCTCTTAAGGTCTTTCAGCACTTTGTTTTGGGCCCACAGAGTCTCAGCGCTCTCAGCCTTGTTTCCAGATGCAGCAGTTTTTTAATAAGCTCTGATAAACCCACTGTATGCTACCTGCCCAGCACCAAACAGCAGACGGACAACGTTAGCTAGCTGGTGAACATGGAACATTTAGCAGCGGATATTTTTCTCAGGAGTTGGTTGACACTAAACCAGAGGTAAAAGGAGAGTAAATATCAGACATGGGTAAATAGCAAATAGGTTTGCTAAGACATTAGCTATAACAACTATCTAAGGCGATAATATGTCAATGTTGTGTTTACAGCTTTGCCCAAGTGGCCAAAAATAAAAAATAAATAAAAATATATGTGAATGCAACTTTAAGTGTCTCTTTTGCTTTAAATTTAAATGTTGAACAATATTCCTAATATTCCATTTAAATTATGTTTATTGCTTGACATAACTAGCCAAAATAGACCATTTTCACAGCAGACATTTTGACTTGTCAAAACAGGAAAAGCGCAGTTGGAATTAATAACATTAATGATGGCTGCATTCCATTTAGGAGAGTCAGTTCCAGGGCTCTGGTATTGTGTATGCTTTCTCAATGACATGGCTTACTGGGACACTTAATGGAATGGAGCCATCGCTAACTACTTACACCTGTGCATTTCCTGCTTTGACAAGTGAAAATGTCGTGAAAATTACATTGTTCCTGTCTGTCAGTGTCAGAGAGAGAGCCATACCTTGTAGTCATGACAACAGACCTTTTTCATTTTGTCATAGCAGGAAAATCACAGGTGTAATTGAAAGCATCAATAACAGCTGCATTCCATTTAGGTGAGCCAGTTGCAGGGTTCTGCTATTGTGCAGTCTGGCTTACTGGCTTACACTTAATGGAACTGAGGAATTGTTAAATTGTTAATGTTATTAGTTACACCTGTGCTGTAACTGCTGCAAACCCTTCTTTTGACTTGCCTTGGCCCAACAAGCTGGGACTCGTCTCCACATACTGCAAAATGCTGCATCAAGATTTGACCAGGTCTGAGAAGACTCTCTACATTATTCTCATTCAGGTATCATTTCACTGGGTTTGTTAGTAGAATTGTCTTATATTTTTACTCAACTTTTAACCTCATATGTCAGTAGCTCATGGTCTGTTCTTTATCTGTTTTTCAAAACAAAGCGCAAAACAAGTTTTCTCGGCCTTCTCCGTATGCTTTTCTTGAGTCCTGGCCAGAGATGAGGACTGATCAGGTCAACAACACACACACACTAGTTGTACAGACAGCGCATAGCATCTTGTCTGCTTTATGCTGAATTTTATGCTCTATATATTATTTGACTTTTCCTTCTAATTGCTGTGTTTAGCTGTGCTCCCATGGCCACTGTCCTCATATGCCTTTAGTCACTTTTGTGTAAAATAAATCAGATATCAGAAAACATTATCAGTGTTTATTTGTCCTGTCTGAGTGGAAGATACTGTTCTGAAACCTGCTGTTTCACTATTGTTGATACCTGAAACCAAATGTGCTTGGACTGCAGGGAGCTGGATCTGAGGATCTAGTGGTTTATCCCTCTCACAGCAGGGGGGCAGGGGGCAGTAGGTGTTTGTGTGTGTGTGGGGAAGATTCTGCAGAAAGGTGCTTACCCACCATGCATTGTTGTCAAACTGCCCTGTCAACATGGAAACATGGTTGACCTGCTTGCTTGGTTGACAGGTTGTAAAGAATCAAGTAGCAGAGCCTGTTGGTTAACACATTTTTTTTAAATTCATGCAATTGGAGCTCTTGGGCCATTTTACTTTCTCAACCTTCAGCATTGTGTGAAAGTAGTTATTGTATTCTTCTGTGTAAGCTGCATGACAGATGTGTAGTTTCAACGTACGTGCTTGTCAGCTCAAAAAACAAGAATCCAAACAATTCTTATCACTATCCAAAGTTTCCAGTTGTAAACATTACAGGATTTGATACTTCCTATCAGCTACCTGATAACATTTTTTTTCACAAGTCTCTGCACAGTCTGTCTTTTGTGTTTACAGCGTGCCAGCGTCCCCCTGTTGACTCCGGAGAGAGAGAGAGAGAGCGAGAGAGAGAGAGCTGTCAACACTGAGGCGGGTGTAGCTGTAAGAAGCGGGTCACATATTGTCATGTTTGACAAACTAGTTTTTCTGGAGTGTATCTTTCTTCCTGGGAAAAGGTGTGCCTGTTTCTACATTCAGCAAGACATGACAGACAATGTGATGTAACCTCAGGAGACGATCCTGCCATTCAGTTTAACAGGGATTCTTGATTAATACCTGTCTGCATACAATGAAAACAACGATTATTTTAAGAATCCTGAACGGAAAGAACCAGAGCTAATTTGGTGGAAAGAGGGCATCTGTGTCACGATGGAACACGCAGAGTCATGAAAACCCCACAATTTCCTTGCTTACACACACTCTGTCTTTCTCAAAACACACACACACACACACACAGACACAGACAAAGGCAATGTTGTCTTGTTGAGGTCAACTCTTGTCACAGTGCTGTTGAACAGAGTCAGTCTGTCATAGTGTCTGAATGGTGCTGTCACCCTCTGTCTCAGCAAGACTAATACGGAACCATTTATTATGTTTTAACAATAAAATGACCAGGCGTTTTTCAACTTCACACATCTGCATTGTACACACAAATGCATCATGGGAGCAGACACATGCTGTAATGACGGCATACAGATTGCCAGTGGGGGGGTGATGAAAAGTCAATCCTGCTTTGAGGAATAGTGTGTGTGTGTGTAATTGCTGCTCCTGGCTGTATGTGCACTTTATTCTTGCCTGCAGTGGTGGTTTCAAAGACGAGTGTGCATGTATGGGTTACATGTATATGTAGAAAAAAACAAACAAACACTGTGATATACAGTATCAGTGGGAAAATCCTCAAACCTTGGCAAACAACCCAACTTGATGCATGAAACAGAGTTTTGTTTGATAAAAATTAAAGAGGCATTTGGAAATGTTTTTGGACCTCTTGGTTACTAGGGCTGGGCGATATGGCCAAAAATGTTATCACGAAAAAAAATTTCATATCAGTCGATATCAATAATTATCATGATAAATGTGAAATCATTATTTATTCTAAGTTTATTATTATTAAGTTCAAAGGCTGATTTTTGCTCCTGAGTGAAAGTTGAGATGACAAACACTTGCCAAACAGAGCAACATTTCACAAATCTGAGGTACTGTAATTTCTTACTTTCTGCTTGTTCTAATGGGTGATATTGTTTCAAATCATGAAACAGATTTGTGGTGCTGCCCGTCTTAGCTGGCACGTGTCTTTGACACAGTTTGCTCTGTTTTTTGTCGGATTGTAAATATCTCCAAACTACTGAAGCTGAGTGACCTTTCTTGTCGATGATGGCTTCGTCCTGCTTCCAGCTGCTCATGGGCACTGCGTTTTCTTCGCTGTCGCTCATTTTGCTTATTCTAACTACAAGCCTGTCAGCCGCTGTGTCTGTAAGCATACCACTTTTTCTGCGACACGATTGGCTGTTCGTCTCCTTCTGCTTCTGTTTAATGGCAGGTGGCAACTTGCGTTTAAAATGCATTAGCGCCCCCCTCTCCTGGTGTATGGGGGGTTTAATTATATCGAACATTTATCGATTATCGTTATATTGAGGAAAATTATATCGTGACAATTATTATCGTTTTATCGCCCAGCCCTATTGGTGACCATTAGAAAACATCAGTCAAATTTAACTCCTGCTCGTCCTTTTGAAGTAATCGTTGAGCCATTGGTATTGATCAATAACCATATCCTCACTCACTCAAATATTTCATGGTCATCTTATTACGTGGAACAGTAAAACAATTCTCATTGCCCTTTTAATTAGGACTGTCTGCAAAAAAAAAAAACATAATCCATGAAACACCATTTGATGTAAAATGTAATTGTGTTTTTACGTAACCGTCATCTTTTTCCAGCTGCAGTATATTCCATTACAGACCACTTAGATCAGTGGTTCCCAACCCTTTGTGTCCGACGTGCCCCCACAGCCCTATCATATGGACCTAGAAGAGATGGCTTTATGGTATCGTTAAATGGTATTTTGTAGTAGTTTTGGCCAAGTTTGCATTTGTGCTACTGCCATTTGGAGTGACAGAAACTGGTTCTTTCAACAATTTACAGTATCTTCACGTTTAGCTTTTCGTTGTCTTTTTTCCAGCTAGTCTTTCTGCAGTCTTAATCAACTTACAGTTGACTCAGATTGATGGGAAACTGAGGCATGTCTTGTGCAGTCAGTCAGTCAAGTTATTGTGACAGTAACTCTGAAGATCAGCATCACACACATTTGTAATCTTTTCTCCTAAACACAAATATGTGGATATACTGTGTATTATTAAATCATAATTTCTGTTTTTTCAAATTAGCTGAGCTTCCAAATTTTTTCACTTACCCCCTGGTAACTGCAGAAGTACCCCTTGGGGTACAAGTACCTCTGGTTGGGAATCACTGACTTAGATGTCCTCATGTTCTCAGTTTCTCTGCAGTTAGTGCAACTGTTAATAGAGTTTTCCTAGACATCGTTTATTTCTAGCTTACAGTAATGTACTTACCTATGTCAGTGCAGGGGTCTCCTTGTACTGGAAGTTCTTCATTCTAGAGGCTTATTTGTGTCTTTGTGTCTGAGTATTAGATTCTCAAAGCCCATAGAAAGTTGCCAAGCAAATGAGATGCATTATCCTTATTGGATTAGAGTTGGTTAGAGCGTCCACATCTCCACTGCTGCTTCATATTGTCACCATGCAGGACGGGGGTGTGCATAGAGAGTGCATCACCAGCTTTGAATTTTTGATACAAACCATTCACAGATGTTTCTTAGACTCTCTCTGGTGTAAACCCTTTCATATCCAGTGTCAACATGCTTTGCATACTATAAGACAATGTACAGTAAGTTGCTAATAAACCCAGTTTTCTTTTTTTGTTTTCTTTTTTCCACAGAACAGAACACCTGAGATCTGATGCTCCCCGCCATCACCATGGAAACGGAGGCCAGTCACATGCTGGAGGCAGCACTGGAGCAGATGGATGACATCATTGCAGGTAGAGCTGCAGAGTACCAGTGTCGTCTTTGTGACATGGGAGTTACTGGGAAAAATGTGGTCTTCATTCTGAGAATTTGCCGTTGCTGGTTGTAGCATAGCATGAGATGCTGGGGGCGAGTGGAAGTCACAGGATCTCACATGATCCAGTCCTACATCCAGTACCATCCTCTACAATCATATTGAGCTACAGCAACTGATGTCTGTACACAAACTGACCTCTCTCTGCATCTGAATAACCCTGCTCCAGAAAGCACAGTGCTCTACAGACAACAGTGTCAGTCGGTCAGTGAGTTGAACTGTTCAACAGACCACTTTGGTCTGGTTTGCTGTTGGAGCAGCAAAGCCTCTAGGTGTCACCAGAGAGGCTTGTAGTCTCTTACAACATGTTCCAATTACTTACTATATACCAGACTGTATATAAAGATGGATGACACATCTCCACTTCCTGCCACTGTACAAAAAATGAAGCCAAAATATCCCAAATATGGGTGCTGCCATCTTGCGCTGGTGACGTAATTTGGAGCCAGAGTCTGTGCAGTAGTGATCCGTGGTGGAGCTGTGGTATCACTGTCCCGCCCATACACCCGCCTGAACCAATCGCGAGCACACCACAATCAAATCACAGTTGTCAATCATGACGTCACACCCCCTTTTTATGGCATGAAATAACTAACTAAATAACTAATTAAAAACTAAAAACTAAATAACTAATTCAAACCAAACAAGAAAAATGAACACTTGAACAAACACCAATGTGATAAGAGCTACCTAAAATGACAGAAACCATCTTTGGGAAAAATGAATTTGACGTGTACTTTGATTTGACAGTCTGAAATGTCCCACCCGCTAACATGGAGGGGTCGGGGTTTATGACCTATACTGCAGCCAGCCACCAGGGGGGTGATTGAGATGTTTTCGCTTCACTTTTGGGGAGCTGATCCATCTTTATATACAGTCTATGCTATATACTAATGCTGTATACACTATATTAGTTAATAGAGAGAGAACCTAACTGGTACCAGTTTGTGTACCAGGAAATCATTGAGACCATACAACTAGTTCATTACTCAAAGCAAAGTTTGATCTTACTGGGTTTCCCTCTGCCTCAGAAGTATGGATATGTCCATGCACATATATGGTGTTGACAATATGGTGGGTTAGTGATAATGTGGGTGAATGGCTTTCCATACAACAGAGATGACACAGTACATTATGGGGTTTTGATGTTCACCCAAATGGCAGTAAACACCTGTTGTGTGAACTGTCTTCATCTGATCTGATTCATAACTGCATGTAGAGTCAGAGTTAGTATTTGCTATCGTCATTGGCTACATTTACAGGAAGCTGTAACTGCCTCACAATAAAAGCCTTGCAATAGTTGTCTAGTGGAAAGCATTTAATATACCAAGTATCTCAACCAGAAATTAATCAACTAGAATTAAATAGCTGGATCTGAGTGTAAATGATACCCATACAAGAAAAAGATGAATTATATCATTTTGTGATCATCAGGAAGCACACGTATATACATACGTTTTTTACAGGTGCGGGGTAACAATAAGCTCCGCAAACAAAACGAAAAAAGTACCCACACAAGTTCGTTTTGTTTGTATAATTTGGAAATACGAGAAATTAAGCAAATGTCACTTACAGTAAAAAAAAAAATCTGTAATCAGTAAAAATTTGAAAATATCACACATTGTGAGAATATCAATTACCCAGGAATTTTTAGGTTTTCATTTAATGGTTGGGTTTTGCGAGCTATCACCAGAGCCACTGCATTTTTATTTATAAGCTGTGAATATCTTCTTCATTTTCATTGTCTGTTGCATCGTACGACAGTAGGGCCAGTCAACATCCCACTCAAAAATCTGGGGATTTAAGGATGCGCGTTGGCAGGCATTCTTTCTTCAATGACAAAATATTATGTACAGAATTCTAATTACTAGAGAGAATGCAATTTGGGATCAGCTGTAGTCTGCAGAATAGCTTGTTAGCCATAAGAAAACTACCAGTTTGTCCTTTTCTGATAACAGCAGGTTAATAAGTGGTAAACTACTGTACTTCACCTGTGACACTGCCTCATGTTATGTGTTGATATGAGTGTTTGCTGCAGCCAGTTCAGCCTTGGCCAACAAGATTTAACTAACAGTGGGGTCAATGTTTAATGTGGTCCACGGACAGTACGTGGAAAAACAAAAGTTGAGCCAAGCAAAGTATGTCTTCAGTCACAGAGGAAAGGAGACGGAGAGAGAGACGGAGAGAGGGGACTTTGGGTCATTGTGAATTCATCAAAATTAGAACGTTTTCTGTGACTGATAATTGCCCGATAAACAAAAAAAAAATAAAAAATCACATTTTTGGCTAGGTTCCCTTCACGCCTGCATCAAGGGTTGTATCATCTCACCCTCAGAATCAGCCTTCTCCCGTAAGGCACAAGTGGACAAAAGAGGGTTCACAGGTACCTCCGGATCTCACCAAGTCGCTGCTGTTTGCCCAAAACATGCTGACCTCATCGAGTGCTCTGAGTTTTCTATTCCGGCTCTCAGCGACCGCAAATACAAATACATTAAAAATCCCATTAGCGATAACATCAGCCAATCGCTAAGAAGGAAATTAGAGACACTTATTTAATTTAGATATGTTGGTCATATTGCATTCCATGATGAACAGTTTTTTTTCCTTTCTGGTTAAGCATCTTGTGGTGTGAGTGAAAGCTCTCCACTGGTTAATGACTTTGATAATTGATATTGTTGTTGATGTGATTTAAATAGTGCTACCATTTACTATTTACAGTGACTGCAAGACTTAGTCCCACTTCTCCCCATTAACCCCATTAACCATTTCAGAATGGCCTTCAGAAAAGAGAGCTACCGGGGATCATGGTAAAATAACAGAATGTGAAATAAAAGTACATGTTTTGTATTGTAAAGCTCTTTGGATAAAAGCTCTATATAAATGCAGTTTTATAAGGATACCTTAAATTTGTTACTTTAGAGAATTGTCAGCAAGATATGTGCGTACGTATTGCAGTTAAAAAATATACTTATACTATATATAATTTGTCTATACATACGAGACAAATTGCACAAACTGCGGAATGGAGACACTTTTTATAAATGACGTTTCTTTTTACCAGTATACGCCGATACCATTATGTAGTGTGTTCACATAAGAAAAAGTATGTTAGGGTATTGCTGCCACACCAGAAAAAGAAAAACTGATCAATATCACATTATAACTTGAAAAGTTACAAACAACAAATTTGTATTTCACGTTATCATCATAGCAATGTACTATTTATCTTGTTACAATGTGAAAGTTTCAAGTTATAACGTGATAACGTATTGTTATAATATAAAGCGTTTCATGTTATAACGCTATACTGATCCGTTTTTTTTTTTTCAATTGTCAGTGGCATTCCAAAATCACAGTTTGACTGACTTATGATGGCACATGTATTATATAATTTCCCGTACAAAACAATAAAGTATGTTGGAAGTATGTACACTAATTGCAAACACATTATACTATTAACATACAACAGTATATAGTACATATTGTATATTATTCATATGTAATATGGAAATTGGACACAGGTTGTGACCTTTTGTTACATTTTAATTTGTCACAGCAGGAACAGCACAGGTGCAACAAATAACACAACAACGATGGCTCAGGAAGTGAGCCAGCATACATAATAGCAATCCTCGTGGATTATATTGATTGCACCTGGGCTTTCTCCGCTGTGATATATGTAAATGTCTGCCGTGAAGAAGACAATTGCTGCCTTCAAATGAAACTCATGAGCTCGTGGTTACGACATGGGAAGTCGTGTACACGATATGCTTGCCGTTCAAGTGGTAAGTCGTGAGAACACCGCTGCTAGGCAATGGCAACATGGACACCAAAAGACTCCTTATTGTTTTCTTGACATTCTTTGCTTCTTTCCAAGAAAGGTTGACTTACTTTCTATATATAATATCAACATTCAGAAATATTATAAAAACTCTATATGATTAAAATGAACTTACCATCCACCGAAAAATGAACTTCCATGGTCTCCGCCATTTCCAAAAACGTCAGTAAACACGTCACAACTCGTGAACTCACAGCTTTCAGAAACTTTCCACTTCCGAGGTTGTGAATACAACAAGAGGGGGGCGTTCATATGGAATCTTCTTGTGAACAAGGTAAACACAACCCTGTTTGAAGGCACCGTAAGAGCCATTCACAGACCCCACGAATCAGCCAAAAACTGCAGCACCTCGTCTGTGCTATAGGGCACCACGACCTGGCCCTGGATAAGCAGCAGAAAATGGATGGATGTAGAAAAAGACTGATTAAATATTGTTTTGGCACAACTTGTTCCACCATTAATAATTAAAAGAGGCAAGAAATAATAAAAATACTAGATGGTGTATCCTAGTTAATTTATTATGAATTTATTAATTCATAATATTTTCTCAATCAAACAATAGTTTTCATGTGCAGACAGCCACCCAGGAGCACATTAGAGGCAGTAGCAATTAGGGTTAGGGTTAGGGCTCTATGATGCGTAGAGGCTTGAGCACCCCAATAGTTAATGTTATGACTAGACGTTGTTACCTTTTTTGTTTTGGACCATATAGGAACAATTATACATATCTCACTAATCTGTATTTTTAGATGAGCACCCCTAAGCTTTACTAAAAGTTGGCGCTTATGCAGCAGTTCCAGCTGTGGTGTAACTGGTCTTGACCTTTGACTTCCCTGTGACCTTTGACCTCCTACTACAGTTGTTTTATACCTGTGCTGCAGGTGGTGCTGTACTTTGTATCTAGAGTCCACAGTGTGTGAATACTGTGTGCTCTGGCCCAAATACACTCAAGTCTGCATGGATGGATGGAGAGATGAATAGGAGATTGGGTTCATGATCTGTTTGTTTCTAAATTCATATTGTAAATGCTCATGTTCACTTCCCCTCAACCCACCTGAAGTTATTTGTTTATATAATGTGCAGACAGTAATGCAGCAGTGAGTTAGTGCACAATGTCCCGCTGTCACTGTTAATACTCCATCTTATAAGACTGTCTGTGCTTTCTGAGACTCAAAGTTTCTTCAAACCCTATAGCTATATAATATTTCCTTGGACAATTTAAGCTGTGCAGTGATAACCCCATGTATTAGAAGTGATCTTTTTCCTTATTTTACTCGTGTACACAAAGACTTCAGTTGTACACAGATATTCAAGTCATTATGTGCTGTTTATTGATTTTGGACTACTATATGGAGGCACTATAATGTGTGGCTGTTTTTCAGATGCACAATTATTTGAGTGCATCCAGATGTGTGTGTGTGGGTGCCAGGGAAATTATCCAGGTGACACATGGACATTTTGGAAACATTCAGGAGGATGTATGGCTCTGATTAAATTCTGCTTTCCTAGTATTCAAAGCTCCATTCTAGGTCTTCTTGCAAATTGTCCAGTAATACAGCTAATAGATTAGTTTTGTATTGCAGTAACAATTGAGTTTTGAATAATGTTGTTAATAATCTTTCTGTGATGATCTCTCCTCTCCTCTTCCACACACTCTCCAGGTTCGAAAGCAGCAGCGGTGGAGTTTTCTAACAGCATGTATGACCTGGGTTCTCCCGTCAGCGCCGGTCCGCTTCAGGTCATTCAGTTAGCTGAGGACCTCAAACTTGCGTTGGAGCTCCAACCCAACCAGGAGGGGAGAGACAGCCTCAGAGCACAGTTACCCACAGAAACAGCGCAGGCTCTCATAGACTGGCTACAGACTGGAACTGTGAGTACATTGTGTGCTATGCTTCAAATCAACATCCATCCTAACGTACCATTTTGTCTTATTTGTAGTCTTAAGATAATGTTTGCTTCCTGCAGTGTAGTGTTCAAAATTCAAATTGCGGCCACGTCAACTGGAGATGTCACACTTCATTTATCTTCATATAAAGCTGCATTGTAATGTGTCTGTAGTCATTTCTGAAGTCTTTTTAATGAGCAGTCAAAAAGAGTCTGATTCCAGTTTGTGTAACATTATTTCAGCATGGTGGGTTGTCTGTTCATTTTTGTCTTTTTTTGACCTACTTGGTTGTTCATTTTGGTTCAAAACACATGAAGAAACAGCTAAAGATGAGCATCACTAAAGATTGTAGATCCTGCTCGGTTCATTTGGTTGTGCTCGGCTTTTAAAGCATGAGGAGCTGTTTCTTTATTCCCATTAAGCATTGTGTTTTCTTGCTGTTTTCCCTAGTTGCAGATTATGTTCTCCCTCTCCGTGAACCACAGTTCTCTTGGAGAAGGGCTAATACTTGAAGTTTCAGGTGCTTTGGTTTGTTTAGTCAGTGCCTCCAGGGTTTGAATGGCATTTGTATCACGTGCACACGTCCTGACGTACCTAGTCTTGTTATCAATGAAGTTATTAGATTAGACACTTTAAACTTAAACAACTTTAAATTTAAACAACTCATTAAATATGTGGCCTTGGCTGCATGATGTAGCACCACTGCTCATTTTCCCCGAAGCTTAATAAGGCTAATATTATATTTCATAAAAATATAATGATTTCATGGCAATCCATCCAATAGTTGTGAAGACATTTCACTAAAAGCCTCAAATCTTTAACCTCATGGTGGCGCTAGAGAAAAAGTCAGGGGATCGCCATAGTCAGTAGGATTCCTCCTTTGGGGACCATGAATGTCTGTACAAACCTTCATGGGAATCAATCCAATAGTTGTTGAGATATTTCAGTCTGGACTGAAGCGATGGACACTGTCAGCAGGGCTAAAACTACAGCTTGCAAACCTTTTTAGAGTTGTACATTCCTGTTTCACTAGCCAGAGAGTTTATAGAGATGCTGATTTTAAATTAGTAGTGAAACTCTCACTGTCCTTAGAGATTACACAGCTGGTTTAGAAATTGCACTGTGTGCTCAGAGTGCATTTCTGTGTGAATCAAAGTTGTGTTCACTGGCACTCAGGACAGGATGGATTGCCTGGTGATGCACAAGTTATGTAAGTATATTCACTGGGATGTTCTGGAAGTTGGTGGTCTCCGAGAAATGGAGTCAAACATGCAACATGCTAACCAAAAGAACCAGCTGTTTCATGCTGAGGGGCCTCTTTCACAGGGAATATTTGTGTGTCTAGGTCAGAGTTATTCATAACACATTAGAAAAGAGAGGATGGATTCATCTGTTCACTCACCAGTGATTAGGGCAGGAGGCTGGTTTCAGAGGAATATTTTTCTGCATCTCTAATGGTCACTGCCATTCAGTTTAATGATTATTTCACACCAGGCCTGTATCACCTCAGAAATGTAATCAAAAGTGCAAAGTTTAGTCCTTCATGTAAACATACGTATAAACAATACCTAAAGTCTACCTTGGTATAAATGCACGGCATGCAAACCACAGGAAAAGTAGAGACAGCCTATGTATTTTAGTGTCTATTATACAATGTAAACAGTGGTAGAGCTTGTAGCTTTAAAGAGGAATATGAAAAAAGAAACAACTCACACACACTATCTGTCTGTGATAGTAATCTGTCATCTAGTGTTTTCACAGTAGAGGGACAGTCAGAGCGGGGGGTTGGGGGGGGGTCACACAGTGTCAGCTGAAGGGTCAGAGGGAGAGGAATTTAGCTGCTGTGCTACAGAACAGCTATTCTCTGCTGCAGTGGGTTGGCATGTCTCTGTGAGGAGGAACTCAGGGCTCAGCAGCCTCTTCTTCTATTCGCCTGTCTCATCATCTGTTCTTTCTTTCTTTCTTTTTTCCTTTGTCAGCTGGGCAGGAACAACCTGGATGCAATAAAAATATTAATTAACAATATCACTAAATCTTTTGTGTAAATATGACACACTAGTTCATAGTTAGGGCTGGGACGATATGCTGAGCTCCCGATTCGATACTATCACGATACTTGGGTGCAGATTCGATATGTATTGAGATTCTACGGGAATTGCGATTCAATATTACAATTTATTGCGATTTTTGTTTGCTTTGGACATGGGAATGTATATCATGAATCATATTTCCAGAAACAATGCACATCACATATCAGTCAGTTTTCACTGTAATACTGCATATAAAAGTGGTAAATAAAATATGATTAATATATGAATATTATTATTCATATACTTTATTAATATATATATATATATAAATATATATAATAAACTGTTTTACAAAGGACAAACAGAATTTAAACAAATCCGCACCAGCATAAAATAAAAATCCAGCAAATATAAGTAAAGTGAATAAAATACAGTGAATGTTTTCATAGAGAGGGAAGGGAACAAGGGGAGAGGTTTGGGCCGGGTTCCATTAAGTTTTCCTCAGAGACACTATTACAACTCGACTATTATCAACTTCCTGTGCTGAGCTGCCTCCCTCACACCCTCTGTCTGTCCTGCGTGGTCTCTCAGCCATTCTAACTTCTCTGTTTACAACATCCCTCACTATTTTATCTCTCTCTCTCTTTTCCTTCACTCTTCACTCTTCCCTTTTCACTGCAAACTGCTACTTTCCCCTCTCATTGCTTCTCTGCATGTTTGGACACCCTCCCTCGACTTTCTGACGCGAGTCTGTTTGTAAATGAGGCACTTAGTGCAGCAGTCAAGGCTCTGCTAAGAGGAATGGATTGCTCAGGACTGTTGAGGTAAGGTCAAACTGCTCAAACATTGTGAAAGAATTCTGAATGTTTTGGGGGTTTTAGCTGTTTTGTGACCTCGTGATTGAATTTGATGTACTATGTTTGCTAAGTATGACATAGACAGAAGGTTTGCAAATGACAAATGAATTTCTATAAGTCTCCTGTGTGTTTTCTGCTGAATTTGCTGACATACAGCTGTCGTTGGATTCACTTGAGCTTGTTTGTTGCTGTTGCTGAGTGTTGTCCTGCAGAGGCTGCTGTCTTCTGCTCAGAAAGCAGTGTGGAGATTTACACACTGATTAAGACGGTTGAAGCTGAAAAGGGGAAAGTGGATCTTGGATCCAGTTCAGCAGCTTTTCGAACAGCAGATGTCTCACATGTTGCACACAGTCACTGGCCAACCCTCCCTCCCTCTTTTTCTTTCTTTCTTACTTTGATTCCTCCAACTCTCTCTCCCCCTTATCGCCCCCTCTCTTATTCACTCCTCCCTTCCTCCACCATGCCAATTTTTCTCTCCTAGTTCAGTTTTTTTTGTGCTGTTGTGATGTACATGCAGTGTAATGTGATGGTGTTGCCTTTATCCGTCTATTTGTTTGCTTTATTTGTGATATCACAGAGAGGAGAGAGGTTCAGTTGATGGAATAGATTGAGGACATTTCATGGAGAAAAGGGCAATTTGTTCTGAATCAGTTGTAAACCTGTTGAACATAATAAACCGACTGGAGCGCCTGTGTTGTTTCCCTTGAAGCAATATTCCATCTTAAGTGAAACTTCTTTAATTATACTAGAAAAACTGCTGTATCTTTAATAATCTGTAATAAATAATTATTGGTTTGGATTTTTACAAATTTTAACCATAAAAAAATACCTGGATGTTTTGTAAAGGAACAGATTGGTTTACAGTAAATATTTGCCCTTTTTATGATTTTATGTCCCCACACATGCAGACCTTGCTGTGTTTGCTGCTGCACACTTGGCGACACTTGTTCACCACAGTTTATGATAAACAAGGTGCTCTGGTTGTGAGCACACCTCACAAAATGCTTCAGGAAATACCTGGAAGATGAAGAGAAAACTGGAAGGAAATTCAACATTAGCTGCTGATTATACACCAAGTCAAGCCTTTTGATTTAATATTGGCATATAATTAATTATGAAATATATTTCCACATCCTCATACTGTACTTTTCCCCTCTCTCTCTCGCTCTCTCTCTCTCTTTAATTTTTATGTACTGAACTAAGTTTGAGCTGTCTGATGCGTGTGTTCTATCACCATAGAAATTCTCGGTGCCCACACAGCGCTCGCTGCTGCGGCAGAAAACATGGATGGAGGGAGGGTAGAGGGCATCGTCTGGCAGGCTCTGTGCAAACAGGAATTTATTTATTTATTAAATGAGTAGTTAGTGAAATCAAAGTCCTATGTTGCAAACAGAATGGGCATTTTTATCTGTGTGGCCATCCACAATGATATGAATCGATTTGAAGAAACATAATGGCTGACACACAGACATGTCAATCATGGAGCTGACTTTTTTTTTCAGAATAAAAACGCAACCTTGGAACTTTGGGTAGAAGAAATATCTGTTTCCATCACATTATTTGTGCTTTCTCGAATAACGTATTCAGAATCAGGTACATCCCTACAAGACAGGTCCACAGCCTGACTCAGAGTGGGGATGTTGCAGTTTGTGGGTCGTCTTAAACACCTAGGCCCCCAGGGCACCCTGTCCAGTTTTACATTCTGGGAAATACTGTTTAAAAAAATAAATAATTCGACCGTATCACCAGACAGAAATGTCAATATTGGACAATTCTGCAAAAAGGATTACGTTTAGAGTCAACATTGTTTTACGTCCAATGCCAATGTTTCAAGGTTTCCAAGTTTTGCTTCCTTTAATATCTCCACATGGCTACTGCAGTATGGTTAAGGGGTTAGGGAAAAGTTGTGGTTGTGGCAAATAAACCAAATATGGTTAGGGTTAGGCAACAGAAACACTTGGTTAAGGTTAGGAAAATATTGTTATTACAGTTAATAAAACTGTAGGAGTTAGGGTGAGCAGCATTGAGAAAGTTCTTTTTGGATAATCCACAATCGTCTTTGTCAACAGCTTCCAAAAAGACTATTTCTTCAGTGGAAAGCAGTTCCATTGAAAATTGTTGGCGTGTGAATTTCAATAGCAGATGAGCAAAAGCCTGGCAGATTATCAAGGCAGCTAATATGTAAGGTTGACTGCTCCCTCCTGTTCTCATCCTGTCCACCTTCTCCCCCTTCCTGCTCCTCCCTGCTGACCTTGAGGAACAGGATCAAAGACACTCGTGCTCTGTAATTAGTCTGCACCCTGTGGGCTTCACTCCAGGGGATACTCCATGGTGAAACACACACTCACAGATGCACACGTGTAAACACAGGAAGCAAGTGTATTATTGGCAGGAAGTTGTGATGTCCTGTGACTGCTGCACATTACTGCTGACCCACAGACGTTAGTCTTCAGATGATTTTTGGAGAAGAATTTTCCCGAACCTAGTCAAAGAGAATGTGTGTGTTTGCCCATTGGAGAGGATTGTTCAGCACCAGCTAGTTGACACAAGCGCTGAGGGTCAGCAAAGTGGGACAATTTTAAATCTTTTATCAACATTTTTATATCTCATGCTACTCATCTCATTTTCAGGTTAAAGCTGGAGTGTGGGCCATTTGTCTCCTTCTTGTGGCAGTGAGAGTAATTACACAAACACTGTTGATGCATGCTCATACCTACAGGGGAGCTCAAATTTCCACAGTTTGAAGACAATAATCCATTATTTAGGTAGAGTAAATGTAATAGTTACATAGCCTACTCCAAATATTTTACAAAGACCAACTGTCACAGCTCGGCCGTGTTCATAGTCTCCCTTGTGTTCCTGGTGTTCTTTTCCCCCCTCCCTCTTGTCTCCCGTGCTGTCTCTTTGTGTGTGTGTGTGTGTGTGTGTGTGTCTGTTTGGAAGGCGTGGCATTCATCTACACATCTCCTGCTCAGAGTCTGCAATCAGTCAGCGCACCTGCCATTCATCAGCTGATCACCCTGCAGTATTTCTACTCTGGTTTGCAACTCAGTATTTGAAAATAGTTTGTACTCCAGGTTCACTCCTCCTCCACCAGCTTTCCAGCTCTCCTGTATGCTCGTCAGCCACCCACCTTGCCTGCCTGCCTCCGTTACCCCAGCTTGTCTCCCAACTTCTTGCCAAGCCTTTCCCTCAGTTGTCGGCTCCCTTTCCACCG
>LKNJ01005077.1:0-30467 GCA_002120245.1 Maccullochella peelii | reverse complement strand
TCCTGATGGAGGCCAGCACCTTGCATGGCAGCTCTGTTGCCATCGGTGCGTGAATGAGACCAATCTGTAAAGCGCTTTGGGAACTGTTAAGGTTGAAAAGCGCTATGACGTGAATTTTGCTATTTGTGATTATGATATTGTGATGGCATAAGTGTTTGTGTAGTAGTGCACACCAGCTGGCTTTAAAGTAAGGGATTTAAAATATAGTTTTTGAAGATGGAGAAAATGCTTTGATGAAGCATTTCAGCAGTACATCGATTAATCATTGAGTGAAAATATACAACAAGGAAACTGTGTAAAGAAGCTACATACCTGAAAGCTGAGCCAACAGGGAGGTCTGATCAGTGACTGTAAACCAGCGGACTGCCAGGCTGCTGCGTTGTGTGACTGTGGACAGGAAGTTGGTGTCTGAGTTATGAATTGGATAGAGGAAGTCCATCAGGTCTCCTCCAGGATAGAATCGCCTCAGACGGCCCTGCTGCCCTTCAAACAGAATCAATACATCAATAAACTAAAACAGCAATTCATTTCTAACTTTCATCAGCTGATTAAAGTATCACTGACATGGCAGAAAATTATAATGTTCTAACTGATATCTAATACCTTATGATTTATGAACATGAATTATAAATGTTTTTATTCAAATAAAACAAATCAAGTTGCTTAGGTTGGATGGGTGAAATTCAAACAGCAAAATTCAAGATGAAAAATTCAAACTTGAACATCCACACTATCAAGGATAATCGATTGAGCTCGAATGAAATGGATCAGACCTCTGTCCTATCAGGTTACATTCTGTCAGTCATGTGATCCAAAAAGAAAAGTTCAGATGAGCAACCGAATGAACTTATCTGAATTTGAAATAGCAAAACATACTGTTCATTCAAATAGAAAGTTTTCATGGTAAAATATTTCAGTGCTATAAGTTCAGTAGTGTGTACAGTCATTTCAACATGAAGCATTCAGCAATAGTTACATTTCATAAAATGTCTATTTTAATTTAATAAAGAATTCAAAAAAATTGCAGCCTTTTTTTGCTTCCATAATAACATATCATATGAGTGACACACTGTCAAGGCCTCACAGGGTTATGTGAGACATTTCCACAATGTTCATAATTTATTGTTCACAATTTTAGAGTCCTTCAGTGCTGCCTTTTGGATTATTTTTACAAGATTATCTGGTGTCAGCCATGTCTTCTATTTTTAGCTTTGCTGTAGTTTAGGCTCAAATCCAGTTGTAGTAAAAAAAAAAACAAGTAACTAACTAATATATTGTATTAAACTATTTTAAAAATGTAAATGAGAAACATCAGATAGGCCTACACAAGATACATTTTAAATTTTGGCTTGAGTAGTTTTTAGAAAAGTTTTTGTCTTTGTCTTAGTTTGAATGAGGTTTAGCTTGAAGGTTTATCCATTCATATTTGGAACAAATCACTGTCTGACTGACTCCACTTCTGTTTCTTGATGTCAAACAGCTCCGTCCTTACTTGCAGCCTGTTTAAATGCAGACAGCGTTGGTTCATATATATCGTAGTAGACTCTGGCAGGGTGAGTGTTGTCACGGACGAACAGCAGGTCACTTATGTTTGGGTGAACTGGACCCTGCCACAATGTCAGACTGAACCTGGAAACCATGAACAGCCTCAGTGTCACAGATCATCGAAACAGAACACGAAAATATCAACAAAATCACAGTCACATTAATGATATTTCATTAACACAGTCACTTTTCTTTGGTTTGAGAGCAGCTGACGCTCTTTTCTGGGCATGGTCAGCAACTCACTAACTAACACTGAACTTTCTGTGAGCCACTGAGTGTTTCATGGACAGATGTGTTTTAATCAAGAGATAGAGAACATGCAAATTATTCTGTGAGTGAAAATGCTGTGGATTATCACTTGAATTCCTCAGGAGTGGGTCATTCTTACTGATAAATGATTCCTTTTCAGCCATTGACATAATACGGATGGAAGTTGGTGTGTTACCGTGGTGACTGGCTGAGGAGCCAGCTGATGTGCTGCCAGCCACTGCGAACCAACAGCGCCTGGACTGGGAATGTCACCTACAGACAAATGATTCTTTCACTGACAATGACCTATAGCTGCTACATAGTTTATTGTCACATATCAGAATATACCTTGGTGTAATGACAAAATGGAATGGAAAAAATGAGAACATGGTGGTGATGTTACTTGTCCTCCCTCCCTCCCTACCTATCTAACTAATATTGAACACATTTTAACATGTACAATTTTAGTTGTCCCATATGTTTTTGCAGCAGGCAACATTAAACAAACAACAAAAAAACAGTATGTCACACACATAAATGTGAGGAGGGAAGCAACAGAGTTTTTCTTCGAGTATAATGAAAGGTGACCTCTGCCTGTACAGCACTACTTGTTAGACACTAAATTTAAAAGAAAAGTGATTTTTTTCTTTTCAATATTCATTTATTTTAGTGTCCATCACTGCAGAAACAGCGCCCTCTTTCTATTTTCTGCTGTAAAGTCATTTAGCAGGTTTCCTGGTGGATCACGAGATAAAATGCAGCAGCATCGTAATTATGCCAATACATCAAACTTATCAAACAACAGAGCTGCACACCAGCATTTAAAAATCTTGGTACAAAATCAATTTGAATTAGTCATTTGAATGGAATTGCTGCAATCAATGAATCTGCTCGCAGAGGCCGTGTCAATTTGAGTTTTCACATAGAGTTCAACTTTGACATGCAAATTTGGGCCTTTGAACAAGCCTTTTTGGCAGTACTGACCATTGAGGCAAAAAGGAACAAGCTATGATATTTGCTGAGTCCCTTCAGCCAATTTTCCATATCACCCTGCTCTGCCGGACTGTACACTTGAGAGAGCAGTTGATACAAATACTTGAAGTACCGGTAACCAAGTTCCCAACCAAATTCCTGCTCTTTCATGTGGACGTATGAATGAATCTTGCTGTACCACTTTCTGGTCTGACCAGGGTCTAAGACTAATTCAGACTCATTTCCACGTTGCTTGATACTTAATAATACTGGATTACCCGTTCTCCCACTCATGTTATTTTTGTGTGTCTTTTAAAGCTTACCTTTTGGGGGACATCTTTGATCATATTATACATGTCTTCCACCATGGACTTGGTGTAGGTTTTAATGAACAATGGAGGAACATAGACTACCTGTCAGAAACAAAACAATGTCAGCTGTGAATCACAATCTGAGTAAAACAGGGCTAAAAGTCTACAGCTGAGCTAGTGCTCCCATAAGGCTACATCAGGTCAAAATGTCAGTTTGTCCAACACTTTGGTTTATTATCAAATACCTGCAAATCTAATGACATTCCCATCTGCCAGCTGTACTTTGTGTTTCGTGCGAGTTAGCAAATATTAGCATGCTAACACACTAAACTGAAGCGGTTAACATGTTAAACATTATACCTGCTGAAGATCAGCATGTTAGCATTGTCACTGAGAGCATGTTAGCATGCTGACGTTAGCATTTAGCTCAAAGCACCGCTGTGCCTAAATGCAGCCTCATAGAGCCTCTAGCATGGCTGTTAACATGTATCCAACCAAATCAGGCAGAAAACACTTCTTATCCAGAGTAGATGCATGTAGGACTCATGACTTCACTATTACTAAAATCCTTTGACTTAAACCAAAGTGCTGGATTCACCAACTAACTGACCTACCAATTGACCATCTGACAAACAATGAATGGCTTGGCTAAAAAGCCTATAGGGTAATATACAAGTACTATACCAGGATTCCTAATCAGGCTGTGAACATGTAATACCTTCCATCCAGTAGACAAAGTCACATCTGGAAACTTCTCCTGAATCAACTGCAGAAATCTGGAAAAGGAGGACGGTAGGAAAGAGAGAAGACAAATGTACTGTATGTCATGATGGGGCAGTGAGTGTATATATATGGGTGGCACAGTGGTGCAGTGGTTAGCACTGTCGTCTCACAGCAAGAGGGTTCTCGGTTTGACCCCACCGGTCGGCTGGGGCCCTTCTGTGTGGAGTTTGCATGTTCTCCCCGTGTCCGCGTGATGATGATTCTAAATTGCCCGTAGGTGTGACTGTGAATGTCTGTCTGTCTCTGTGTGTCTGCCCTGTGATTGACTGGTGACCAGTCCAGGGTGTACCCCGCCTTTTGCCCAGTGTCAGTTGGGATATGCTCCAGCCCCCCCGCGACCCTCTGAGGATAAGCGGTATGGAGGATTGGTGGGCTTTCTATTTTTTTTTTTCCCCAGATCTCCGAAGATGGATTATCAATGCATCTTCTAACATAAATCGAATCTAAATCCATCTTTGTTGAGAGATAATTAATGTAATACATGCACAATTGCGTAAGGTAGTTATGACGGGCCTTAGGGCATGCTAGTTACTAGTTATGAAGCACGCACACACACACTTGTCAGTCTTGACAGATTTTGCACTTAAACTAGCTACACGTATATCGTATTGTCTTGATAAAGTAGAGACTTCATGGGACATCAACATACATATTACCCAGCAATCATTATTGTATATCTGTGTATGACAAAAATACCACAGAAAATGAGAAATTATTCATTTAATTGAATAGTTTTTCATAGTTTTTCTAGTTTATGTAGAATAAGCATATCATTTTGTTATAGATTGCTTCTGACTATTTTACAGAAAAATAAAATTAAAACCAGGGCATACTGTAAATAGCCAATGGCACAATTTTTAATTGAATGTGAGTTTTTCTTTGAAGACAGGTGTATTTTTGACTCACAAGGGCACTGTCTATATTTACGCCCCTGAACTGATGTACAAAATACATAAAAATCAGGCTTCCTCACCTGGTTCCGTTGACTGTAGGCAGGAAGTCTGGTACGTTGGGACCTTGGAGGATGTCAGCATTGAGCCACACAGGCCTGTTAATTCCTCTGCTACTGTTCTTCTGACTAAGCAGGTCCAATGACAAACCCACTGATTCCAGAGACTTAAAATCCAACTTCATGGCTGCAGGGAGACATAGAGCATTAAAACCTATGCTTTGCTTCTTAAGATCATCGGATGGACACAGACAGACGTGCAAATAAAGACACAGAAAGACACATCTGTTCTTTTCTACTCTACTGTACCTTTTCTGGAGGCCAGCACAGCATCCAGCCATTGGTCCAGAGTGTTGTCACTATAGATGTCAGGAGGGTGGGCCATGATAGGGATTGGCTTCTCACTGGGTGTTCCATAACCCTCCAGAGTGACATCAGACTCCAGGATCATAGCATCACCTGAGAGGTCGAGAGAAGAGGCTGCAGTTTTGTACAGTATGTAAAGCTCATAGTTACAGGTGAGTGTTATTTTAACATCCACTGTCACCACATTAGCCAGTAGAGCTCCAGGGACAAACAACACCATCAAAGAAGAATCCAATAGTGTCTGTGTGTGTAAGTGTGAGGGAGTTTACTTGCGAGGGCTTTGTTCATTTCCTCCTTTCTATTGGCTCTGTGAAACCAGGTGGCCAACAGACCGTCAGGTTTGCTGATATCACCCGACTGAACCAGGAAGTCCAGCATGTCTCCTCCGGTAGAAAACGAGGGAAGAGGAGCTGAGGAACCTGATTGGATAGCAAGACAAACACAGCATGTTATATTTAAATAGAGTATATTGTGTATTGTTTTTTTTCTTTTCTTTTTTTTGGGAGAGTGGGGGAGGGTCTCCAGTGACAGTGACAGCTCTTGGTTCAAAAATAAAGAATGGCTGTAAACAAGATTCATCATTTTGTTATGTTTGCCATGAGTTTGGCAATTTTGGATTCCGTTTCTATTGTAAACTTTGTTGGCTATGTGACAATCATTATTCCATTAATATAGTAAGGTTTAAATTGGAGTACACTATCTTAAATTATTTGTACACGTTTGGTTATTAATGGCATTATTAATAATGACTGAAATGTACAAATTCAATAGTGTTATAGTACTTTTGGGGATATTGTTGGGAGGGTGTTGCAGGTCTTCTCTTAGTCAAGGGCAGGGTCCAAAGAAAATATTAATAATGCTGGGAAGGGGCCTTGCTTTTCAAAAAAGTGAACCATAATGTTCAGCGCTCCCTTCCCACCAATTTCTGTATAGTCCCTTAACTCTAACTAAAATAGCAGACCCTGAACTTTGTCTCTATTTTCCCTATAATTAGCACCAGCCTACACTGTTCTTTTTTTAGGAAACTTCCAGAAAAAATACACAGGACATGACCTCCATGTTCTTATGGTAGCTACGGCCCTGATTATTGATTAATCAGTCATAGCTACTGTTATCACATCTAGTCATATTGATAAACTTAAGTACAAGTACATATAAAAATAATTCAACCTCACCCCTTTGGACTTTTCCATGTTTTATTATGTTACAGCTTTCAGTGGGCTAATTTTAACACAAAAACACTGAACAATTCACCCCACCATTTATGTGGTCACATAACAGCTGTTTGGCGAAATGTGACCTCAGTGAATCTTATTTAACATAAATGAGCCACAGAGGTCTATAGACCCGGGACTCCCCACCTGTCCGTAGAACTCATGAGAGATAAAATGTCTTTAAAAAAAGAGTCTAAAAGTCCACTTGCCTTTGATTTTCTATATTAGAATGTTCATATACAAGTTCATTTTAAGCGTTCAAACTAGTTCATGCATAAATCATCATGTATTTTATGCTCTGAATTACTTTGACATTTTGGGATATAAAACTGTGTGATCCATTTACACTGATTTATCAGCTAGTGTATAGCTGAGATGATTTTGGAACTGTTTGTCTGGCTCAGACAGACCATTTTATTACTTCTGCTACTACATGTGAATATATGTCTGAATCAGGTACCAAATGTGTACATTGTCATAAGAGACTCGTGCATATTAGAATCAGTATAGGACACTGTATCGACATCTGCTCAACTTTGTTTGCTGGAGATGAACAACACCTTTTGTCTGATATTTCATTCTGACTAAAAGGGCAGAATGTACCTGACTTTTTGGTGAGCACCACAGCTATGATAGTAACGATAATCAGCAGTACGACGAGTCCAACAGCCACAGATATCATTATCAGGTGTTGTTTTGTTAGGAAGCCCAGATAAAGGTCTTGCTGTCGCTTTTCTCCCAAGTCCAAACCTTGACGATTAGACTGCGGCCTCACCCTGGAGGAACACAGCAAAACACAGAGATCACACATCTATCGATGCAATCATTTAGCATTTAAGAAGAAATATTCTGTAGTATCCTCGGGACTCAAGGACACAAATCACACCACGTTTTGTACAGTCATTTTACCTAGTGAACTTTTTTAACTTTGTTTTGTGCAGCTTGATAGAATAATATGTCTGTCACTGACCTGTTTTGTCTTTCTTCCGTGCCAGTCATTTCCTCTCTCTGATTGTCCTCTCTTTCTGCCATCCTCTTCTGCCTGGCCTTTCTACTGTCCTTAGGATTCCAAAAATGTAGTCTTTGTAAAGAGCTGCAGAACAACACACGTTTTTTTGTCAGATATATGAGCCTTATCCAAAGAGCAGAGGTCACTGTGATGTCACTGATACAGTGCACATGTTCTCTTCAGTCGCCATTCTACTCTCTCAGCCCTGACAGATCCAGAGAGAACTCTATGATCAAGAAGAAGGCAGGTATGAAACACAGGTAGCAGGGCCCTGAATGTCCTGAGGTTTATATATATTATATATAAACCTTATATTTCCAAAGGCTGCACACATCTAGGCCTACTCCTTGAATTGCGATGATTTATTGTGATCTAAACACCATCGGGATGGCAAACACTTTAATCTACATGTCCAGTTTAGATATACAGCTGAGCAAAGTAATCACCTGGGGCCATAATCACAAAAATTCTTAGTAATCTTGGATCAGGTTTCATAAAAAGACAATAAATGTCACTTTGATTAAAGAGATGTGCCATAAAGTTTTATCTCACTGCCACTTGCCACACAGTCTGCTAGTTGTTGGTGTTAAAAACACATTATTGTGGACTGTCCAGCAGGGGCGCGGGGCGTCACGTTGCTATGGCAACTGAGTAGAGAAGACTCACAACAACATTACAATAATGTCTGCGGCAAAAGATGAAAGACAGAAGAGACGCACTCTGGTGCTCAGGCCGTAAGTTGACTTTTTTTCCCCTTTATAAGCAAACAAACATGGAGCCATGCTAACTGTTATGCTAATGTGTTATTTTGCTGTCTCCTAGCTCTTCTCGAACAATAAATATTTCAGTTTCCGGTATACACCAAAGCACGAGACACACAAACAGCGTTGTCGGTTCCCCGAGCAGAAAAAGTTTGAGTCTGGGCGGTGGCAGCAAAGTTCTGGAGAAGAGCGCCATTCAGACTCCGAGACAAGCTGTTCGGGCAAGCTAAACCAACCCGTCCTTTCTAACTATGTTTGTAGCAGCAGTAGGCGAATATAGCAGCAGTAGCAGTATTGTAGCTAGGTGGCCAAACTCTTCTCCTGTCTGCAGGTGTTTGACGAAGAAGACAATGACGTCACTCCTCTGCCGCTGTACCGGGCAGGTCCAGCTGCTGCGCAGGCCAGAGCCAGCAGGTTCTTCCTGGATGAAATCTCTGCTGCGGGATCGGCATCAGACCAGACAACAGCCACCGGGAGCTTCACTATGCCTTTCTCCAGGTACCAGGGCTCATTGTTTTACCCCAGCTGAAGTGATGGTCCGACAGCTGGAGCTGATCTGGGGTGGCATGAAGGTGTGGATCAAATATGTTAAAGCATTACTTGACCTTAGGAAAACTGAATAATAAAATATAATATTTGATTTTTTTTTTTTTGATTTTTTTTTTTTTAAACCACAGGCTGCTTTGTTAAATATAAACGAACAAAGAATCAATGAAATCACCTGGTGGAATGTAGGGTATGATTTATGAGAGGGGTTTGTAGCCAATTCAGTGGTCTGTCCACTGACCATGGTCGCTAACACGGACCACTGGTCTCTACCACTAGGGGGCGCTGAAAGCTAGTGGTCCGGACCACAAGGTCAAAAAGTGCAAAAATAACAACAACGGAAAACACTGAACATATATAACAAGTGACACACATTTAGAGTTTTCGTGCTTGTTCTTTGCAAATATATGGTCAACAGCTTAAAATAAGAATATATAATAACTTTTTTTATATAGCACCTTTCGAAATCAAAGTTACAAAGTGCTAGGCTACACAAAAAAAGCAGAATAAAACGGTACGGTCAATTAAGTAAAATAATACAGTAAAAGACAATAAAATGATGCAATACAATAATGTAGTAAAATAATACAATAAAATAATACAAGATTTACATAGGTTAAACAGGATGAAATAGGTTAGAAAATGCCAAGAGCACAGGGACCAAGCGACGGACCACTGAGCAAGTGGTCCGGACCATTAGCTTCAGGGCCCCCTAGTGGTAGTGACCAGTGGTCCGTGTTAGCGACCATGGTCAGTGGACAGACCACTGAGTTGGCTACAACCCCCCTGCTGGGATTTATTGAGAAGAGAGATTATGCTGGGCAGGAAAATAATCATTTATAGACATACAATATGATTTGTAGCCATATGTCTTAGAAGGCACTGTAATACAATAAGAGTGATTGACTTCCCTTTTGTACCTTGTGTAGCCCATTAAGACAAGTGTTACCACACATTTTCACCTTGTAAACATGTACTCTGACATTGTTTTGCAGATCAGTATTAGGGAGCAGCAGAATATCCAGCCAGTCTACCACTGAATCGATGAATGAGGAGATTGAGGATACATTTTCCAAATGGGACATGCCCATCAACTTCCCGGGTTCAATACAAAATTATTTTTTTAATGATATCATTTAAAAAAACAACATTATCGCTGTTTTTGTTCTGCTGTTTATTCCTTTTGATTACTATATTCATAATTTTTGGAGCTCCATCTTTAATGTTGGTACACGCCAATAAGTTCATTTAAATGAAATGCAGCAAAATACAGTTACATCTGCAACATTTTTATTGTGATTGAATGTCACAGTTCCCTGTAGCAGATAGCTGTAACATATCTTCTGTGGTATTTGGTGAAAGTTCATTTTTGTGTCATGTCTGCTGTTCCCTGCCAGATGTGCAGGTGAAAAGAGACACTGTGAAAGAACACTTGACAGAAGACGTGTTGAAAGAGACCATAGATGTCTACATCTCTGAGACAGACAGCATTTCACTGCTGGACATACCCAGCACCTTTGTGTCAGTGGATGCTGATGATGCAGAAGCTATCATGTGAGTAAAGTCTATTTGACAAGCTCCAAAATGTGTATCAAGCCAACTTTGAGTAGGGCTACTCCAAGACTTCCCCTGGGAAAGACTGACCACTCTCAATATTTTTTAACTGCAAAAAAACAGATTGATATGTCTTTCTCTATGGAACTGTCCAGAAACACACATACTGATGCAAGTATGTGACTGCGGCATAGAAGTGAATTCTATCTAGTGATCAATAATTGAAAAATCTATATTCTTCTTTGGTTTTAACAAGCTGGTGTCACCTTTTTCACAGAGAGAGGAACAATCAGTATGCTGAGGTTTACAGGAACAGAATGGGCAATGATAAGTACGTGGATCGATCAATGCAGACGTTGAATGGAGCAGCTAAAAACAAACAGGTCCAGAGCGACAGCATAGTCATGGTGGACACAGGTTAGGCTCATTGTTTTCCCTTGGAGCTTACAATTAACTGCATTAACTGATTTTTCTTATGGCCACATGGGGGCAGCGGAACAAGCTGAAAACACAATACTGACATATTGTCACATTGTAAAGTGGCTAACAACAGCTGCCTATTTAAACCCACAGCAGATACAGAGTAAGGTTAGCATTCATTTGGAGTCGTGTTTCCGGCCACCTGATGAATGTAAGTCCAATATACTCTCCCTTTAGCTTTGTTTTGGGTTCAGCCAACTCCTGAGAATAAAATCTGGCTCTTCAGCTGATGTTCAACAGCTAGTCTCTAACTGTGTCTGTGTGCGGTTTGGTAGTGTACAGTGGGTTTATCAGAGGTTTTTCTCTGGAAACCGATGCTGGCTGCTGCTGGAAACTAAGCTGTTGTGAGAAGAAAACCAAAACAATGAGTTAAACGAGATTAAAAGCCACTACTGTAATATTACACATAGTCAGTTGATACATTGTTAATACATAGATATTGATTAATGCAGCTTTAAGGAAACAACTTGATGCCGTGTTCAGACTACATGATATTTTTGTCTGTTATGATGGTTGCTGTGTCAGATTAGGCGATTGTAGAGTCATAATGTCTTGCCTTGACAAAGAGACATGACAGAGTACAGGTTGGTCCCCGACCAATCATCCCTTGCAGTCTTTCACGACGTCATCGGGAAGGAGGTGTTAGGGACCGACTTCCAGGAATGAGAATGTAAACAAAGAATGGCGTCCAAAGTGGTGTGTATGATACTGGCTGTCTTTTGTTTGGAAAACCCTAAAAAAAAAAAGGAAGAAAAAACGACTGTGACCTTTCCTCTGTACACGAGATAAAACAATGGATTGTCGCGCCCGTCGCCCATTGCCGTTCCCGACCCGCCCTTCCCCTACTTGCATGAGGACATGCACACGCTTGACCACATGGGCAACACGATACACATTCTTACTGCTGGCTTTACGCTGGTTTTGATTGACAGTTGGTGGCGGTGATGCGGTAATGGTAGCAAGGTGCCAGCAAAAGCAGTGAAGAAGACTGCTAGCTAGCTAACAAAAATGTAAACAATGCTAAATTGGAAATAGCATTCAAATTCAGCTTTGCAAATGTTTTATTAGGAAGTAAATGCTTTCAACACATTTGGTAGACATCACAATGCTTTTTGGAGAGAAATTCTGAATCTAAACATAACATTTTGTTTGTTTATAAAAACAAACAGGGCATCTTTAATGGTTAACTTGTTACAAGGCAGGTAGACACACAGGTCTGGGTTCGGGAGACAGAAGTACAGGGAAAACATCCAACTTAGTACAAACACGTGGAACACAGATAACACACTACATAGTAACCAATATAATGAACCAGCAGGGAACAAAGGAAAGGAACAGGTATAAATAGGGAAGGGCTAACGACAAATCAGGGACAGGTGTGAACAATGCAGGTGCAGACAATCACAGCCACAGGAGACACGAGGGCAGGAACTGAACAGACCATACTACAAAATAAAACAGGAACAGACCAAGAGTACAGATCATGACATAACTTGTAGAAGTGCTGTATGTTGTTTCAGAAAACCTCACACATATGTGAAAGAGGAGTGATAAGCAGAGTCTTGTGGTTGTGCCTAGGATCCCGAGTTTGTACTAGGACTGCAGCTAACAATTATTTTCATTATCGATTAATCTCCCGATTAATACGTTTGGTCTATAAAATGCCAGCAAACTGTAAAAAATGCCTATCACAGTCCAAGGTGATGACTTCAAATGTCAGGCTTTTTCCAACCAACAGTTCAAAACCCAAAGATAATCAATTTACTATAACAGAATAGTAAAAGAAAACTGAAAATATCCACATTTTTGAAGCCAGAGCCAGTACATTTTAGCCTGAAAAATAACTTAAACAATGAATTGATTGTTCATACAAAAAATGTTTTCTCTCTAGATAGAAACAATCCTTCAGTGCACAGTCAGTATAGATTAATAGTGTTCGGCTTTTCGAACTTGACAAGCTTTTCAAATGTTACATGTCCACAGCCACGACTGTTACCACCTGGGACCTGTATAACACTGTGATCAGCCCTGAGCAGGATGAAACAGTGTGTAGCCCTGAACCAGAGAGGGCTGACTATCCAGAGGCTGTGGACACCAGCAGAGGTGCAGAGAGGAGCGTGTCAGTGGGCAGCACAGCCAGTACAGGTAACAATGAAGGACACTGGAGAGGATGCTCTGCTTCAGTCTGGGTTTTATTGGGTGTAATTCCTCTCCAAATAACTAAGATTGCTCCGAAATGTGCTTGTGGTGGATGATTCAACAGTGCATAAATAAATGTACATAACCTACTCTCAGATACTGTGCACAGAGAAAATGGTGAGACCACTGGCCGACTTTGATGTCATTCAGACACTGTATCATTACAACTTGTCTATTTTCTGCCTGTCATGATTCAGAAATGAAGTAATATTTTTTATTCTTAATTTAGGATCGTTTTACAATAACTTGCATGTATAATGTTCTTGCATTTCTCTTCAGCCAGTGTTGCCAGCTCATTGAAAGAAGTGGAAGTGTTTGGGAACAGTTTAAACGCTGAGTCAGACCTGCAGCTGATCATGCTCTCAGAGAAATTCCAACACTGCTTACTGGTAATGGAGAGGAGCATACTGGTAAACACCTTTCAACCCAAGCTGGCTGCTTACAGACAGCTGCCCGTGCTAGAAGGTACAGCTAATTTTTTTTCACTTCAGAAGCACTGACACACTAGTGATAATGCAGGTGGCTCAAGATGCTTTCTGGACTGGTGTCATTTACACCTCATAACTGATGTATAACAATACACATACACACGTATTGCATCCCAATCATGTGTGAGGTCAGATAAAGTGAGTATAAATGTAATGATTGTGTCAGACCCAGACAGTCCAGTGAAGTCTGGGAAGGTGGAGCAGAGGGGGGAGGATACAGAGAGCCCTCGATCTCCAGCCCTGGAGTGTCTCTGGACTTTCAGCTGTGAGCTCAGCAGAGGACGCAGCATCAGCAGTATGGCCTGGAACAAGAAGAACCCGGTAACACAGACACACCTGCTGCTGTCTGCAAAAAAACAACTATTGCTCCTGTACACCTGAGTCACTGTCATTTTGTCTACTTTGATGGTGTTTTGGAATGTTTCTATCACATTTGTCAGTATTGTAGGATGTCCATTTAATTGTGTTTACTAATTATTAGCAAAGTGGAATATTGAATACAAGTGTTAATCATGTCTGCGGTATGTCGTTGTGGATGACAACATTTTATTAGTCTGGATTATTCTTTAAAGGGTTAGCTCACCCAAATCACAAAAACATACATTTTTCACTTAGCCCCAGTAGTGGTTGCAAGGAGCTGTTAACATAACAGTTTTTACATTGATTCAAGAAATATGCAAAATTAATTTAGAGTTTTTTGAAGAACCTGTACAGTTAACCTCATCCATGTTTGTCACCATTTTTCTGTTGCCTTTTTTAATGAATGTAGCTAGGTAGATATGTAGGACGATGACTTACCCATTCTTAAGCCCGCCTTCAGAGCTCTGATTGGTCAATTGTTTCTTCAACCGGGGGAAACAGCTGTCAGTGAGCACAGCACTAGGCCTATTTTACTTGCTGAACAAGTCTTGAGTGACGATTCAGAGGTCTGGAACCATGCAGATAGTTTTGCTTATGTGCCCATGTTGTGATATATACATCCAACATACAATGGACGTTATATGCGAAAAACTGAACAGAAATGTCTTGTCAGAACAATGTTCTGGTTCTGCTGGATAATCCCCAGAAAACACTGTCAGTGCTTTTCATTGCAGCGTCTTTTTTCTGTGCCTGGACTTTGTGAAAGATTATTTTACATATTATTTTAGCATACATATCATTGAAATTGTCTGGCATGCAATTACAAATTAATTAAAATCTCTTGGTGACACTTTTATTACAATGCCAGCAAACATTTACTCTTTTATGGTTCTACAACTACAAGTCTAATTTGTTTGTTAAAAAAGGATTAATACATAATGGATTCGACCGAAGACATATCTGCTTGTGCTCTGCTTTCTCTGCTAGGACATCCTGGCTGTGGGCTACGGTGACTTTGACCCTAGTAACCAGAGACCAGGCCTGGTGTGCTGCTGGTCTCTCAAAAACCCCACGGTACCACTTTGTTTGAACCTTTACTTACCTTCCCAAACTTTCAGATATCATTCTCTGGTGCTTGATGTGTGTTATGTGGGAATGTCAACCGTCCATTCCAGATGTTGTCGTGTCTCCCCTCTACAGTGGCCTGAGCGTGTCATCCACTGTGATAGCGCCGTCACTTCCCTGGATTTCTCACCCAACAACCACAGTCAGTTGGCTGTGGGGATGCAAGACGGCAGTATCGCTGTCTACAATGTGCAGAGTCAAGACATCAAATCGTGTGTCATCAGCAGCAGGTGTGGACAGTGCCGCTCTTACATCACACACTGAAAATAAAAAGTACTGGTGCTACTATTGCTCTTTACTTCTTTGTGTGTGTATGTGTGTGTCTGTGCACTAGAAAATGTCCCAACAAGCACTTGGGTCCAGTGTGGCAGCTCAGGTGGATCCAACAAGAGTTGAGCCTAACAGGAGAGGAGAAAGTAGAAGCTCTCTTTTCTGTGGCTGCAGATGGCAGGATCAGCAAGTGGTTTGTCTTCAACAACGGCCTCGACTGCATAGGTACTGTACTCGGCAACAGGCGATGGTTTTACCGTCATTTCAGCTTGACTTACATAGTGACGAAGACTCTTAAGAGCGTTCATAAATTCAGAAGTGGCCAGAATTGCAATGTAACCCATTCACAAAGCCTGTTGAAAGAGAAACACCTTTAATTTTAGAAAAGTTTAAAGGACAGGGAAACAACAATATAGTCAATGGCAATTCTGTCAATACACATGATTGATTTAAAAATTGGTGGTGATTAGCCATTTTTGTCATGTTGGAATGGAACTGCAAAGGGACTCAGCAAGACAAAATCAAAATTACACATTTAGTATTTAACAATGCTATGAGAATGTATATTGAGTTGCCATCTTTAGTTGTGACATAATTCAAACAAATGGGCATATTGTTATATTACATTACTTTTCAAACCTGATGTGCATCTCTTGCCACAGACCTGATGAAGCTTAAGAAAATTCATAATGCAAAGACGAAGGCTGGAGGGAACAAGACAGAAAGTGTTCTGTCCGCACTGACTCCTGGTCTGTGCTTTGACTTCCATCCAACAGTAAGTTGGTAACAGAAATTCAACAGATCAATAGACTGGTTTCAGCTGAGCCTAGTTCCTGGGCTTCTGTGGAAAACTACATATATATTAACAGATATGTTTTGCGATAATGCAGAGCGGTGGCTGTGGAACAGTAGCTAATTAGTGCTGACATCTTTTAAGGTTGTTTGTTTCTTGGACTTCATAAATGTTTTTATCATTGTAATCATGTGTCACACTTCTCTCCTGCGTTTCATTATTCCTCCAGGATTCTAGTATCTACGTGGTTGGCACATGGGAAGGTCTCATCCACAAGTGCTCGTGTTCCAATAGTCAGCAGTTTCTGGAGACTTACAGGAAGCACTTTGTAAGTCCATCAGGATAAAAATCATCACCTCCTTCTGATAAGGCTGGTTTAAAACACAAAAGACCACGAAGCCTTTGCTTATTATTCCACACTAACCTCAGAAGCTCATATTTAATTTAATCAAATGTGAGCTTGTTAAATCCATTAATGTTCTCTCCCACAATGCATTGCTTACTGGCCCTCAGCTGTTTCCTATAAAAATGCAGTAACATTTTCAACTTAAAGGTTCTATGTGGAGTTTTCAGAAAGTCTTTAATGAAACCGGTGGCTGTGAAGTGAACTGCAGTCAGCATCGTGTCGCTCGTGCTCACACTCTGTAGACGTGAGCAAGCATCCTGGGCATCAGCCAAAACAGTGATCGGACGTGACATACACAAGACTGAACATGATTTACAATCATATTTAGAATGATGTTACTATCTGTAATGTTCCTATATTGTATTTGGACCACTGGCTCCATGATACTAACTAGCTTGCTGTTTGCAAATTATTTTATCAGTTAACATTACGAAGCAACCAATGGCAGATCCATGCTGCGTAGCTAAGTTACAGCTAGCTGGCTAACCTTAGCTTAGCTTAGGTTACAGTTAGCTAGTTGGCTGCCCCTGCCTTGCAACGCTCTTGGCTAGTAGAAAGCAATCATTAGTTATACACCTTTGTACCGTTGCTTTATTGTTGGCTAAAATCAACACTGTTTGTCATCATACATAAGTTAGTATCATGAGCTGTGTCCCAATATGGATCACGTTAGCTGGTGAAGTAATTTGGCAAGCTATTTTGCTAGCGATAATGTTAGCGAGCGAGCACACTAAGGTTAGCCAGCTAACTGTAACTTAGCTACGCTGCATGGATTTGCCATTGGTTGCTTCGTAACGTTAACTGATATTTGCAAACAGCAAGCTAGCCAATTTACCAGCCGTTTCTAAGCTAACGTTAATGCAAGAGGAAAGAGAACATACAGTAGTACAGCACAGTTCTACATACAGATGTAAAATAACAGTAGTGGTAATCGAATTGATGTTAATATTAATACAAATAATACTAATAGCAATATAATAATAGTAATACTAATAATAAGACCAATAGCAGCAGTGGCTGTTGAGCAGGAACATGTACATGATTAATACATATAAATTGCTACATATAGTACCTTTATGTGATGCTACTTTTGGTTAATTTTGATTTACAGGTACTCTGTGGAGTGTTTGTTGTTCTGAATGTTTTGATGAACAGGATTTAATGGCACATGCAAAATGAAGAACATGCACGACACAAGTACAGGGGGGACCTAATACACATTTCTGCTGACTAGAGTTACTTACATCAAAGCTCATAATTTAGACCATTCTTACCTCAGCTGGAAACATCTCACCATTAGCGAGGCTTGCATGTCAAATCACCCAATGTGTTGGTTAATAAAACTTCAAAATCTGGCCAGGTTTAGCAAAGGAAAAAAGTGAGAACAGCTGTATGAGGTCTAGCAGATTCACACAGATCCACACCTCGACATTTGATGGCACTACTATGCTACAAAATTAAGCAATGTCCCAATAGAAGAGATAAAGAAGACTGCAACACATTGTAGACAATACATGTTTCAAATTTTTTTTAAAAAGGCTTTGCAAATGTTTTTACGGTAGGAAAAGCATTCACAATTAGGTCAAGGATACGCACAATGTAATTTGGTGAAACAAAACCTAATTAATAATTGGAAAACGAATCATAGTCCTTCCATATTTTCTTCTCATCTTGTCTTTCTGTCTCTAGGACCACCTCAAATCTTGAATGCTTTTGGCTTCCTATAATATGTTTTTGTTTCAGTGAATGTACATTTTTCTAGATTAAAGTTTCCTGCTAGATGTTAAAATCTCATTCTACTTGTTACACACTTGTTATTCACTGGGACTGTGTTCTGCCACAAGCTTGAGTCATCAGAGAGAACCTCAGTAACTTTTACATCTTGTCCCTCAGTGTCCTGTGAACTGCATCACATGGTGTCCACTCAGTCCTGATGTGTTCCTGAGCTGCTCCTCTGACTGGACCATCCAGCTGTGGAAGCAGGACCACTTTAAGCCGGTGTTAGGCTTCACCTCCAACCAGAGAGCTGTGTGCGACATCAAGTGGTTCCCAAAATGCGCCACAGTATTCGGGGCCGTTAATGAGGGACAGCTGGAGATCTGGGACCTGAATTCAAGCATGTGAGTCAGACTGAGGGGAGAATCTGTCTGGGATTGTTCTACATCTCACTCAGTTTCACCCTGTTTGTCTCTCTGATCGATGAAACGTGAGCTAATTGAGTACTGCTGTGTGTCCACCACATACACTTCTCTCCTTCAGCTTGGACCCAATCATTGTGCAGCTTGCTGTCCCTGGTGTGAAGATGCAGTCCCTGCTGTTTGCCACACAGACAAACTGTGTCCTGGTCGGAGACAGTGAGGGACAAGTGACTGTCTACCAGCTCAAGAACCTCAGTGTGGGAGAGAGCAGCCAGGTAAAGCTTAGGGACAGGTGGCCTTTATGCAGAGCCTGCTGCCGGCATAGGCAGTTTCAGCAAATTCTAGGGATGCCAGGCAACCGTAAGGACACACTAGGACTAGGGAAAATCAATGAATAGTGCTGTCATTGTGATGAGGGAGCTGTAGAAACAGAATTACACTTTCTAACAGAATGTCAAAACTACAGAAATATTAGGGAGGAACTCTGACAGAAAGGGAGAAATGACGCCTCATTCTATCTATTTTATTCTATTAACTAATGTTGTTATGCACATTATTTTTGTTAATTTCATTCTTTAGCATTGTCTTTCATAATCGTAATTGTGCTTTGGCAACACATGTCAAATGTCATGCCAATAAAGCCTATTGAATGAATTTAATTGAATTAACACATAAATAAATGATGCAAATACATAAAAACAACTTAGTGATGCCAGAGCCAGAAGCGCCCCATTATGTTACCAACATAACATTATTATCAAGTGATCAGATGTATGTTGCGTCTGCAGTCCCTACTTTAGCAGATGCACAGTATGTCATTTTATGCATGGATCACACAGCTGGGAAGCTTCCATAATTATTTACGTATTCTGACAGTTGTAATGGAAGGAGCTTACTGTAGATGTAGCCCTACCTGCACAGATGTAATTCTAAGATAAGTTTGCCTATACACACACTGAAATGTAAACTCATTGTCATCTGCCCTGAATGCAGATGTGGGGCAATACATAATAAATTCAGGGTACTGTAACATATATTAATATCTGGGATACTGTAGGCCTATATTGAAATTTGGTGTGCTGTATATTTTTTGCAGAGAAGAACAGTTTTCTCCAGAAAAGCTGCTCTCCGTTCAGCTCATCAAATTGTCCGCTGCTCTTACTGGTTTAAAGACGAGGAGAGGATTGGCCATTATTGTAACATTTAAAATGTTATGCCACTGCCTACGTATATGAATGGACAAATGCAATACGAATTACCTACTAACTACTTCTATTTAAATGAGCCCTTCCTCTGGTCACTTGAAATGTAGCCTAGTAAAAAAACACTCAAGCCCAAGGACACATGAAGGGAAAGAAACAACCGCCAATCAACCCAAACAACACTATCACTATTGAGTTAGGGCAATATATTTGACACAGTTTTTGTGCAATTGATGAGCTTTAACTGAACTTACTATACTGTCATACTATCATTCACCCATGGAATCTGGGTTTTTACTGGGTTTTTATTTTTACTGAAGTAATACCATACAGCTGTCTGTGTTAATGTGCATTAGCTGGGAGGCATGTGATGCGGTTTGGAAGCTTCTTTCCTCAGTCAGTCAGAGACATGGATACCTGATACTTCCTGGCTCTCATGTCTCTCTGGATCTTTTCTTTCAGGTGGATATTCTGGAAGGCATCATCCACTCTGCAGCTTCCAGATAGCTTCAAGAAACACAGACAGATGTACACCCAAGCCATTTGGGTTTCTGTCTGCAAAATCAGTACAAGGAAATACAAAGTATAGGTACAGATGTATGAGTAACAGAAGTGCATTTTGGCGGTCATTACTGTACATTTTTTATCATCATGAAGAATGTGTATCATGAAATGATTTGCATTAAACAGGAAGGACAAAAGTGGTAATGTTTTTCACATTATATGTAGTCATTTAACTGTTCAGTTATATTTTCTTGTCTATTTCCTATATTATATATATAATAATAAGCTATAAAGCTATATCTTGTTTTTTATCACTCTACATGAAGGTCTGTTTCATATTCTCCACACTGCCAGGAATATAATTTTGGTAGAGAAATACTGAATTCAGGGCGGCACAGTGGTGCAGTGGTTAGCACTGTTGCCTCACAGCAAGAGGGTTCTCGGCTGGGGCCTTTCTGTGTGGAGTTTGCATGTTCTCCACCTGTCCGCGTGGTCCCGTGGGCATTCTTCAACAAACACACCATATATAATCTGTATGTTAATGTAGAACATAAACTCCTCCTCAAGTCATTCAAATCCTCAACTTCCCCAAAACAATACCAAGAACATGACCTCAGTGTCCTGTGTTTTAAAATGGTTTCATTCATTTTTTAACATCAGTGTTTGGAAAATTGAAAAATGTATTCATAATGAAATATGTGAAGCAGGACAAGCTATAAAAAACACTGACCATATGAAGTTGTTATGGCAAACATGTTAGTGAACCTACTTACACATCCATCAGACACGAAGCAACATTACAAACCCACTGGTAATATAAGAAATACTGATTAGTGCAGGTTTATATTCAGATGTCACTGAGATCAATGGGTGCAAAGGTTAAGAGATGATTTCATTTTCAGCTAGCTTTCAAAATGATATCTGACATCATTTTCTGCGTGTGTATTGAGTATCTTTGCTGCTATGATGACAAGTGACAAAACTGAGGGCGGAGACACAAGTGGCTGCATGGAGGGTTTCATCCCTCAACGTCTTACTATTTGATAACAGTGGATCTGTGCCAAAGGCAAAACTGTGAAAAAGATAGCATGTACTTTTTTTTCTTTTGAATGACTAAACTTAAAACAACACCAGATCAATAATCATGTAAATCCTTCGTTATGTGTAATGAAACAAAGGACCACATTCACCCATTCTACTTATATGCATGCATAGTGAAGGGTAACCGGAACCATTTCCTCATCAGCAGCATCTTTATTCTTCATTTTAAAAATAACCATCTCTGAAGCAACACTAAAGACAGATATTTTATCAAATTGTAGATCTTAAATGATTATTTTTCTTTCAGTAATTCTGGGACAATACAACAACGCTAGCAACGATGGTCACACATAATCCATGACCAGATCAGTATATTTCATAACAGCATTTGCAGAGCAAGATTAGCGTTCATGTTGCAACAAACACAGACATAAAACAAATATTCTCAATACATACATTTGCTCAGAAAAGAGAAACATGTTTTAACACAGCTACACACACAAACAGAAACATCTCCCTTTATGAATGACTTGCATGAGTGACCCTAAAAATATGTCCCAAATATTTTATTATTCTTATTATCATTTGAACCCCTGTGATCCAAAATGTCTGTGCCTCGTTTCTGTTCATACTCAGTGTTCAGTGCTCGATTCAAAACAAACATTTACTAATCATGAAAAACAATTAGTATATTAAGGTTCTAATGATAAAGTGCAGTTGCAGTTGAGGGTCACTCCTCCACTGATGTTATTTCTACATTGTTTGAACAGTGTTACATTTAAAGGGGGATTCAGATTGTACACCAAAAACTGGCAACCTTCTACTGATCTGTACTCACTTCTTGATTTTAAGTCCTTATAAGTTGGTCGCACCTGGACCCATGGGGACCCATCCATGCCTTGAATTCAGCGTTACAATACACAGGCCACTGTGTCCAGGGATGTACAGTATACACTCAGACTTCCAGTCACTGCTCATAATGAGGTCAACCCCATTTTTAACCAAGAATACGTACAGATTTATGTTTTAATTCCCTTCATTCTTCATATCATTTTCTCCAGTCTGATGCTACTTACTGTGATATAAACTCAAAGAGTTACTTAGGCTGGTGAGGTTGTAAAACACCTTACTTGTTTTTTAAACAACTATGACTATATTGAAGCTTGGTCCATTCGTCACCTGAGCTAATATGTGACATCACCTGACTGACACCAAAACCCTCTCTGTCTCTCTGAGGCACATGCTAACACTCAAATGTACAGTATGTTGATTAGTCAGACGTGGTTACAGCAGCATTATCCAAAGTATGGAGATGCTGTGATCCAAAGTTAGTATTGCTTTTTTTCCCTGATGGCCACGTAGACTGAATACACCCTCAGAAATAGGGCTGCATCTAACGATTATTTTTGTTATCGATTCATCTGCCGATTATTTTCTCAAATAATTGATTAATTGTCTGGTCTACAAAACATTAGAATACAGTGAAAAACACCCATCACAATATGTAATGAACTCATTAAATGTCTTGGTTTGTCCGACCAATAGCCAAATCCCCAAAGTATTCCATTTATTATTTCATTTATTGCAAGAGCAAGAAAAGTGGCACATTTTCACATTTGAGAATCTGGAACAATCAGATTTTTGGAATTTTTGCTTGAAAAATAACTTTAACGATTAGTCAATTATCAAAATAGTTGCAGATTAGTTTGTTAGTGGACTGACTAATCGATTGACTGACTGACTAATTGTTGCAGCTGTACTCAGAAGTACATCACAGTACCCTTTCTTGCGAGTCTATTTTTGTGCCTGTAATTTGCTGTGGGTGATGAAACATAATGATCTGGCCATCATTTCATCATTTCATTTTCAAAAATCTACTTTTTCATAGTTCTAGTACATCTACCTTATTATCTCTTACTTCAACATACAGAGACTCTTTTCTAGAACGTTTTTTAAACCGGTTAATTTAAATCAAAAACAAGTTGAAATCTTCTCATTAAGAGGTTTTTGCAGGTTAAATGGCCCTGCACTTTATAAAGTTTTTCAAATCAGCTCTACCTCAACCATCAGTGATAATAATCCTATAATATAAATAACACTGAGTGGGGCCATTCTGCATAATGAGAATTTGACTTCTGTTACTTAAAGTATATTTTGCTGATAATACATCTGTACTTTTACTTCAGTAGGATTTTTAAAGCAAGACTTTTACTTGTAATGGAGTATTTTTCCTGCTGTATTACTCTCTAGGATCAGTGTACTACTGTGTAGTTTTGTCATTAATAAACCTGTTTACTAATTAAACTGTGTTCATTGTTAATGATCTGTATGTGTAAGTACATTGTTTTTCAATTGTGTGTGTTTTATTTTCTAGCATACCATTTGCTTCTTTTCTACTAGAGACACGGAGATGAGTCTTGGTGCCAGTGGAGCCTCCGCAAAGCTCTTGAATCTTAAAAGTGCAGGTACTTTGTTAGACAAAGAATTAAAACATTTGTAAAGGTTGATGAAATGTTTAAGGCTCAGAACCACAGCATGTTGGTAGTCGACTCGACTTGTGAGCAGAATGGAAACGTCCAAACTGTGAAGTCAGTGAATGACGGCGGGCCTGGTGCTGAACAGACTGAGGCTGAAGGGACTGGGGAGAGAGACACAGACACAGAGAGAGAGAGAGAGAGAGAGAGAGAGAGAGAGAGAGAGAGAGAGAGCAGTTTGCTTTATAATTCTTTCATTTTATTGATTTATGCCAGTGAAGCTCTCTCCTCTGTATATTTACTCTTGAGGATGACATGAGAAATGATATTAATGTCTGCAGAATGGTCACATTGTCAGTTACCGTTTCAGCTGATTTATCTGTTAGCGCTGTGTAGTTTTGATCCAATGGACTGCACTGCATTTGAAAAGGAGCAAGATGAACATGAACACTCACCTCCTGATCTGCGTGGCGGAGGTGGAGCTTCGTACCAGCTTCTTAGAAGAGGAGGAAGAGGAGGAGAAGGAGAGGGGGACTTTAGGGGACTTAGGGGGTGGGAGAATGGAGCAGTGTGAGGCCTTGGACAGGTTTAACCTGAATAAGATACAAATCAGTCAAAGCAATCAAATTATAACTTTATGCTGCATACATACAAAACATGAATTAACTGTATATGTGTTATAAAAAAACATGTAAAGGTTAAAGATATAATCCTTAAGAGCCCTGCACACCCACACAGGTGTTTTCACCTAATGTGAAGTTAGGCTGCGCTATGCTGGAATTCAGTGAGGTCACCAAACTGCATGACCAAATAAGAAGGGTAAAGGTGCATCTGGATACCCGCTGGCTACACCAGAAGCCCCGAAACATTGGCCGTTGCCTTCAGAGGCTAAATCTTTGTTAGACGATAGCTGATGGGTTCAGAGATTGATGCAAAACTAATAGTAGGGTCAGGCAGATGTCAATCAAGCAAAGTGTGTACATGCACCCACACAGCCCTCAGATGAGGTCTAATCAGGCAAAACATGTGAAAACACCTGTGTGGGTGTGCAGTGCCTTTTTTTAAATGATTTATATTTTATTCAAGTTTTCAAATGTTTTAACACAGTACAGACAAAAAAAAAGACAAACAAAATACAATAAATGCAAAAAATATTTAAAGACATTACTCAAATAAATACATACAAAAAACGACAGAATGGGCCCACTGGGCTTTAGTAAAAGTAGCATGGCAGAATGTCCAAGTAATGCATTGCAAGTTACATATAGGCCTATTGTGCTACCGACACAATACAAGCAGGGGTTAATCTCTGCTGCCCAAACTTACATATAGAAAATATTTTCCCAGTTTTTCAACATATAATACTTCTATAAGAATTCAAAAATCCTCAGAAATGACTGTAATACGTCTGTGGACCTGCTTCCAAAAGTCTTAGATCACTGGGCAATCCCACAGGGCATGAAATAAAGTGCCCTCTGAGTCTGGGCCCTGACACCTCCAGCACTCCACTGAGTGCTTAAGACCTGGTCTGTGATGTCGAGAGGGTGTCCATTAAAATCAGTTGAGAATTTTGAATTGGATAAGTCTAATTCCAATATCCCTTGAAATTTTCTTAGCAATAAGATCAGGATTTTGAGGGATATTTCTGGATGAGTCAAAGAACTTAGATCTGGACAGGTAAAAATCCAGGACTAGCTTATTATATGTTTTGAGAGTGTTTTCTTCATATAGATCTCCAAGTGTAAATTGGCTTTATCAACCCACTCTTACCATAAGAAAGGGGATTTGCCTGTTAGTCATTTGGGATATATCCAAATGATGAATGATATTATCCTCCATGTATCCTGCAGATATGATAGGATGGGATTGATACCGGGGAGACAGTTTGGTAGACAAGTAATTCAACAGAGAGGGAGGAGAGCCTGTCACCCGCTCCATCTCATACCATGGGGGAGCCCTGGGTCATACCCACTGAGCCAAATGTCAGCAAACTTCCTTCGGCTGAATACGGAGAAAACTGAGATTTTGGTTGTGGGTGCTAAAGCACAGAGACAGCTGGTCTGCAAGTACCTGGAGTCCAGATCTTTAAAAAAAAAGTGACCATATTAAAAACCTAGGAGTAACAATGGACAGGGAACTGAGCTTTAAGAATCATATCAGTGGCATCACCAAGGTTGCCTGCAAGGTTGCAAACTGACTCAGAGAAACTCATGCATGTGTTTGTTATGAGCTGGCGCACGAGTACTAACCAGGACAAAAAGATCAGACCACATAACTCCAGTCCTCCGAAACCTTCACTGGCTACCTGTTTCTTTCAGAATGTAATTCAAAATCCTCCTTTTGGTTTACAAAGCACTTGCTGGTCTGGCTCCACAGTACGTCTCAGACATGCTCTCAGTTTATAACCACAGTAGATCTCTCCAGTCACAAGGTGGAAATCTCCTCCATGTGCCTAGAGCACTTTCAAAATCTGGTGAGATGGCATGCAGTCACTATGCACCTAAAGAATGGAACAGTTGGCCCATTGATCTTAGACTTGCTCCAACACTGTGCTCTTTTAAAACCAAACTAAAGACCTTCCTTTTTACTAGAGCATTCTCTTAAAAGAACACACCATATCTGTACAGTCTGCTTGTTTCTATGTGTGTACGTATATGCATTTTTCATGTGTATGTATGGATGTCTCTGTTTATTTACTAATTTTTGCTCTTTTATTCTGTTTTGATGATATGGTGCTATACAAATAAATTTGAATTGAATTGAATTGAATTAAAGGCATAATGATAAAACAGCAGCTTAGGCAGCCCTGGATCCTCCCATATGAACTGGAAGATGGAGCTTTTCCAAGCTCGTCCGGGGACGTTTCCCATTCCACTAGAAACTGTTACATCTTTGTGCTAAGCTAAGCTAACAATGAAGCTTCATATTTAACTTGAAGACATGAGAGTGGTATTGATCTTTTCATCTAACTTATGGAACAAAAGTGAAAAAGTATATCTCTCAAAATGTCAAACTTCCCCTTAACCATAACGTGTGCATGCCTACACCCAACCGTAACCCGTTAACCAAAAACCAAGTTATAACCAACTTGTACCTTGAGGAGGAGGAGGCTGATCGAGGTGGTCGTTTTCCCTTCAGTGCTCTCAGCTTGTCTCCCTGAGTTAGACTGCCTTCCCTGCAGCTATTCTACACACATATATACACCCAGAAAGAGAGTATTATCAGTATGAAATAAAAAAGTTCTTCAAATTGAACTTAAAAAATTGTGAAGTTATTGTTGGTGTCACATTGTAAATATAAATCAATCGTCTGTTTATAGTTTTTTAACGGGGCAATAATAAGGATGGCAGAAAGTCCTGCCCCTCACCTCGTCCAAGCTGTATGATTTGTAAAGGGTGGTGTTGATTGACAGGTCATCCATGCTGGAGAGTAGGCGGGACATGGCTTCCTGTTTCTCTCCCTCAGAGTCAGGGCTGTGGCGCTGCTGCTGTTGACACTGCTGCTGTAGATGCTGCCGACGACTCAGTCTCTGCTGAACAAGTTTCTGTTTGGAGCGATGGACGTCACCCTGGACCCACAAACTGTACTGTTTCCTACACACACACACACACACACACAGACATGGAACAGACAATACTGTACATTCAGCCTGTTAAATTCTTACCTCAGGTATGATTGCTGGTAGAACATCTTTTCTGTGCACAATAATTGATGACAAAAATGAAATGCAGAACTGCCTCTTACATCATTTTAGTAGCACCAAGACAAATCACCTGATTAAAGGAAGTTCTTGTGGAAATAAACAAATATCTCACTACGCACTTGCCTCATTTGTTATTAGATAATCTAGATTTAACACTTAACAAGACTGGCTGTACTTAGGCACAGCAGAGCTATGAGATAAACGCTAACGTCAGCATGCTAACATGCTCACAGTGACAATGCTAACATACCACGTGTTTAGCAGGTACAATATTTACCATGCTCACCATGCTGGTTTAGCATGTTAGCATGGTAACATGTGCTAATTAGCACTAAACCCAAAGTACAGATGGGAATGACATTAGTTTTGCAGGTATTTGGTCATAAATCAAAAAAGTATTGGACAAATTAAAATGTTGACCTGATGATGGAGATCAAAGTGATTACAAGTCATCCTTTGGGGACCATGAATGTGTCCAATAGATCGTCAATATATTTCATTAAAAAATAAAAATGGTTAGCATGTTAGAATGCACATTATCAACATTTGGAAGTTAAAGGATAAGGCTGGTGTTAGTCTATGTTTTTGTTATTGTCAACAAATCCCATGAAAAGACTAAAACTAACAACGTGTTAATCTGTCTCTCAATACTTTCTGACTTCTCTACCCTGTCTGTGGCTCCAAGACGTACATTTTAAAAAACAGCTCACAAATATATTGTGTTTACAGCTGTCCAGTGTAGTTTTTAACAACACTACTCAAACAGGAGGAAATAGTGCATTTCTTTTGGACTATTTTCAGCGGCGGATTAATCCACATTCAGTGCTCTAGTGAGTATTTGGGACCTGTTGCTGCCTCTGTCACATCAAGTCATTAGGATGTCCATCATGGCAATCCATCCAACAGCTGTCAATGCATTTCACTCTGGAAACCACTGAAAGCTAGATTTATCAAATGTGACTCTCTAAATTCTCTAAAATGATCTTTAAAGCCATCTCACCAAAGGGGAAACAAGCTACTGGTTGTTTTTATTGTGGCGCCACAACTGCGACTGAAACTCACTCCTCTAAGAAGTTCTGCTGGGGGCCGATGATGGATCCAGGCCGGCAAATTCTGATCCAAGCGATAGCCTCAGCTGCAGAGAACCGGAAGTGCTTCATCAGGTAGCAGCCAATCAGAGTGCCTGTACGGCCAAGGCCAGCTGTGATTGGATAAATGTTTCAAACATCACAAGACCTGCAACACACTCCTCTCCACATAGTGTATGATTTTCTGCCAGATGCAATTTCTTTGGCTTTGACAAAGAAATCAATACACACACATATCCACTCCTACCTTTACAGTGCACAGCCACAGCTCCTTCAGTACTTTCACACACGTGCAGGAAGCGCCTAATGATGAGGTCAGAGGGCGTGGTCCCATCCAGGAAGAAGAGGTCATGGTGCTCAAATCCTGCATCCTCAAACCGCCTGCCATCATACAACTTCCTGTTTAAACGGACCACAGCTATGACGTCATTTTGGCGAAAGTATGTAAAATACGCCTCTGGTGCGTGGAGAGGATAACCTGGAAAAACAACCATGATTCCAAAGGAGATTTCTTAGCACTGAGTTATACTAGTTTTAAGTAATATCATGAGACATTTCCATTCAAATACTCTGTGTCTGACTCATATAACAACCAATAACTCAATGGTGGTAAAAATGTGGACTATGTGACCTTTGGCCAGAATAAACCTTCCCATGACATTCTTGTGCTGAATTCAAAGGAATTAATTCAACTAAATACTTACAAAAGCCAGGGTGGGCCCTTGGGAAGTCGTGTTAAACCCAGTGGTTTAGAGGAAAGGTTTTGGATGGAATCAGACTCACCATTCTCTATCTTACTGCGAGGGTGAGGGCTGCTGAATGCCAGAATTTTCCCTGGGATGATCCAGTTCATATCCCCGTTTTCTACTCGCTAAAACCACAGAGAGAAAAGTAGGAGATGCAGCGTGTGTTAACTGTAAAATTGTCATGATACTTGATGTTATTATTACAAATAAATCAAACCATGCTGGTGACAATTTGGAGCTCCTGTTTGACACGTGTGGTACTATTAGTGCTGACATTTTTTATGCACTTTGAATTAATACTACATTTCCCATTAGTACCATCATCTCTCAATTTTGTCCCACAACCTTTTCACTTTGCTTAAGAGGATAAGTGCACAGGAAATGGTCCTTTCAGCTTTGTCTGAACTGTTTGAGCAGTAAAGGAAATCCAGCAGATTTCCCTTCATATCCAGCCCGGTGGCTCTCAATGTAAAAACAACTGCAGCGTCTTGTCATTCCCATCTGCAAATGAACATTTCAATAATGTCTCAGAATGAATGTAGTAATGATTTATTCATATTAACCCTCCATAGAAACAGACAGTGGTGGGACTAGTGCATTTAGTTTGAGGTACTTGAACTTTACCTTACTTGAGTATTTCCATTTTATGCTACTTTATGCTACATTTCAGAGGGACTACTACTTTTTACTCCACTACATTTATCTGACAGTTGTAGTTCCTAGTAACTTTTCAGATTAAGGTTTTACCTATAAAACATATAATCAGTTTATAAAATATGAGGCACTATTATAGATTAAAATACCTAACAGTATATTAATTTCAAATTAGCACCACCTCGACCAATGATGTCAAAGTACCAGGTATTATTGTAATAGATCAGTAATAATGACACACTGACTGTTCTGCATAATGAGTACTTTTACTGTTTATACTTTAAGTACATTGTGTTTCCAACTCTTCTCTACTTTTACTAAGTCAAATTTTGAATGCAGGATTTTACAAGTTATATATTGCAATTTTCACTTAAAAGTGGGGTAGGCAGTATTTTTTTGCATCATTTGGCAAATATTCCGTAATAACTGTCCAGCATATTGTAATTCAAGTGGTCTGAGAGAAAACCTCTACTTCGGCCCCTCCTCTTGGCTCTGATTTCAGGCTTCAGAAAATCTATCCCGTGACGGGAGACTTTG
>LKNJ01005076.1:0-25970 GCA_002120245.1 Maccullochella peelii | reverse complement strand
GAGATCGATAGAGAGATAGATATCGATAGAGAGATAGATATCGATAGATATCGATCGATAGAATAGAAGGTTAATAGTTCGTTATTATGGGAAAACTGATAGCGATAGATAGATATCGATAGATAGATATCGATAGATGGATATCGATAGATAGATATCGATAGATGGATATCGATAGATAGATATCGATGGATGGATATCGATGGATAGATATCGATGGATAGATAGATATCGATAGATATCGATAGATAGATATCGATCGATAGATCGATAGATATCGATAGATAGATAGATATCGATAGATATCGATAGAGATAGATAGATATCGATAGATATCGATAGAGATAGATAGATATCGATAGATATCGATAGACAGATATCGATAGACAGATATCGATAGATCGATAGATAGATAGATAGATATTGTTCCATCAGAATACAACTAATCATCATTGAACCATTGTGAACCATTGAGGCACTCTCATCGGTGTAATAATAGAAGGTTAATAGTTCGTTATTATGGGAAAACTGAAATTTCAGTTCATTTCAGAATAAACTGATAACGTTGTGCTTTGATCTCTGGATCAGTGACTATTTGATGTTGGGCAGAGTTGGCACCAAGTTAATTAGAAACTTAACATATCACACTTAGTACCCCTTTATCACACAAATGTCATTACAAAGTACATCTACTCTGCCTACTAATTGCCAACACAGCAGGGAGAAAACTCTCAACAGATTGTTCAACTAGATCATTTTGTTAAAACTAATATTCTCCAAAATAGATGTCCCCATGTTTTCACTTTATCGTGAGGATGAGATGTGATTAATGTGACAATTCACTCACTCTCCAGCGAAACTCTGTTGTGTGTATACTTCTTTAATAACCTATTTAATTACATTTTTTAAAGGCCTTGCCCACAACACGGGTGTTTTCAGTCATTGTGGTTGATCAGACTGAGCTATGATGGATTTACATGAGGTTATAGAAGTACCAATAAGAATGAAGAATGTGTAAGTTGTCTGGGCTTAACAAGTGTAACGGGACAGTGAGAGGATGTCACTCAAGTGCAGTCCCGAGAGGAGGTCTAATTAAGTCAAATAAGTCCGCATACTTGTTGGAGTGTACCATGGGTGTGTAGGGCCTTTAAAATGTTGAACTGAAAAATTACAGACATTGATTTGTTCCTCTCTTTACACAAGAAGTAGAAGGAATTGAGGAAATGCAAACCACCTCAAAAATTAAACACGGGATACTCAAGCGCTATGTGAAAGCCTCATAGGCAGCATTTAATGGGATTTTTAACAACATTGTTTTGGGCAGTTTAAACTCAGTTTGCCTCTCAGTCCCTTCCTGCAGGCACATACTCTCATCCCCAGCCCTCTGCATTACTCTCTCTACCTGTCCCTGTCTCCAGCCCCGGCTCACTCCTCCCAGCTCATGTACTTTCTTCCAACTCCCCACACCTGCCATCCTCGAGCCGTCCACCACATGCCCTCAGACTTTTCCACCAGACTTCCTCATTCACCTGCTCACCTGTTCTCACTCACCTCATCGGCCCTGCAGTCACCTGACCATCTGCTCGTTCACCTGCTCACCTGTTTTCACTTGCCTCATCAGCCACTCACCACATGTCCTGTGTCAGTTCATGCTGCCTGCTGTTTTGCATTTGAACTTCTGTTACCCTGCCTGCCTACCAGTACCTGCCTGTAAGCCATCTATTTAAAATAAATCTTTGAACTCAACTGCCCCGCCCGCATTGTCTGTGTTTGGGTCCTGGTTTGCTTTTCCTGAGCTGTGATAGAACAGTTTAATACATAATGACCTTCTGACAATGCTCATGATGTTTAAATGATATAATCCACTTAAGTATTTATTCCTACCAAAAATAATACCTCCCTAATACTAACTTTTTTTTTTAAAAGCCCTTTGAAAATAGCCATATATTGACTTTTGTTGAAAGGCACTGAGCTGCAAGGAAAAACTATTCCAACCTGTTCTCTATTCAACTGTATTTTATTGTTGTATTTTCAGTCTGCTCAGAGTACATAACTTAATTTCACGGGTCTGTTGTAAAGAAACTATAGCAGAGGTTCAACAAGGAAAACCACCTCACTCGTCACACATGCCTAAAATTCCTCCATAGCCTTTAATCCAGTCACTTTAGTCTCCATTGATCCTGTGGTAATTCCTTTTAAGGCATCCCTCTCCCAAACTCTTCCTCCAATAGGCAAAAAAACATCCCTCTCTCTCTCTGGTTACTCCCAAAACATTTAACAAGTCTGCATGTTGCTTTGGATGTAGTTCAGTCTCTGGTTGGCTCTGACTGGATGCCATGCAGGAGGAGGTAAAGACACAGTAAATACAGATAGAACAATAAAAGGCCAAATCTACTCCAAAGCAAAAAAAAAAAAGCTGACATGAATGCGTGAATTTGATTGGCTTACATGTTCCTCAGCAAACTGAGACCCAGGAAACATTTTTGTACTGTGCATGCTAGTAGGTAAATGCAGGCGAAAAACTGAAACGTTTGGGTATTTTTTGAAAACCTGCTTTTGAATAGTGCTTTGTAGTGAGGGATCATTTGTGAAAATAGAAGAAATCATCCTCTATGTCCTTCTCACAGCTTTAGGCTGACATCTTTGTTGCGTTTGGTTTTCTTGCAGCAGCCACACTTTGTCTTTAGACTTAGCATGTCTGAGTTGGCTTTCTTCTCTCATTAGATCTCCAGGTTTTAGCTGAGGCAGACCTTGGACACCAGAACTTGCACAACTGGGAAACTGGTAGGACTGACGGCAGTTAATGTATAATCAACAGGATTATAAATCTTGCTACTGTTTTGTTATGGAACAGCAAAAGTGCACACAGGTAAACCAAAGAGAACATAACTATTCAATTACACATACAGCATAACAGCTTTTTATAGGCTGCAAAGCAAGCACTTCCATTTTACTGAATCGTATGCATTTAATGAGTTTGTTTACTAGCTCCAACTAGCAGCAGTGTTGGTTTGTGCTGTAGTGAGTGATGGATTTTCAAGTCATAAAAACTACTCACTATAGCTTAGTTCTTCCACACAAGAAGCTCTGATGGACTGAACATTTAACTGAATTTCTCACATTCGTCATTAGATCAGCTGTAATGATGTGTTAGATGAAGTTGTATAGATGTCACTTGAATTGCCCTCCACAACAGCTAATATTAACTGTGCAGGTGGACACTGATTGACAGAAAGGGATCAAGGAAAATGTCCTTTCCAAGCCACTTAGAAACTTGGATTTTCTGTCTGTAAATCAACCATGCTGAAGCCTACTGTTTTAAATACATACTAGTTCAAAGCAAGCTGGTACTTGAGTTGATATCAGGATGAGCTGTTAGAGGGTTTCTCCCACTCCACATGGCTTCTCACTGGAAAGCATGCTCCCTTGCTGGGAACCTGCTGAGACTCTGTGTCCTCTGGAGGAAAATCGCAGCTCAAAACAGACACGTCACCACCTGTGGCATCCACCATGACATGATGAGAGGCAGACGCGTCTTGTCCTTGTAACACAGTATTCTCACAGTGCGTCTCTCTCACACTGCTGCTGCTGTTATAGTGCAAGTTGGCCTGTGATGGACACCCGGCTCCATTCATCAAGTTTGAATTCTCTAAGTCAAAGAAGGTGTTGTTTTCGCCGATCCCCAGGCCAAAGCTCTCCAGCATATCCATCACTGATGGTGTGGACGAGACACTGGGGGTCTGCTTCTCAATAAGACTCAGCGTGGGCAAGATGTCCACCAACTCTGCCATCTCCATTGGCCGGATTACCTCGGTGATGCTGGAAGGAAGGTCCTGTTCCTCGCTGTAGGACTCCTGTGTGTCCAAGACTGTATACCCTATTTCCATCTGTGCGATAGCAGCAGGCTCTAGTCCAGACTCGATTACAGCGCTTGCACATCCTAATTCTGACTGGCCGATGTTTGTCAAGTCTACAGTTGATTGGGCGCCAATGTCTACAGGATATCCTCCCTTCACGATGCCCTCCGTTGACACCAGTGCAGCCTCTTCTGGGACAACCATGATTCCTGCTGGATCGGTGACCTCAGCGGTGACGACATTTGGTGGAGTTGCGCTGACCAAACACTCTGAAAGGGAAATCCTGAGTTAATCCTCAAACTAAAGCAGCATTCAAGCTGAAGCAAGTTACAGTCATTCAGTATTGCAGCTAACATGCTAAACTAAGATGGTGAACATGGGAAACATTATACTAAACCTCAACATGTTAGCTTTGTCATTGTGAGCATGTTGTGGCAGCTGATGTTAGCTCAAAGCACCGCTGTGCCAAAGTAGCATCTTGTTATTAAAGCAGTCTTATCTCAGATGGGAAATTGTATACTGTCTCTCATTCACTGTTTTATATTTAGTATACTTATACTTTAGTATCTCCCTGTGGTTCAGCATTACATATTTAATATCTATGGAAAATGAGACGTGGCAAGAATCTTCTATTACGTTTTGTAGGTTTATTTATATAAAATAAACCTAAAATGTGGTCCATGGGGTTGAATATGTTGAAACGTGGTAAGTGCACATACTGTATGTATTATTTAACTATGATGTTAACCTTGTAGAATTTTATTTACTTGGCTGTCTCAATCCTCAAAATGGTACCAGAATATAATTTGATGCATGCTTGTCCACACCCACGTCATCACTGTACCTGTAATGGCTCTCTGGGCTTGTATCCGATGGGGCCATGTCAGTCGGGCACTCAAGCTCTCCTCCTCTTCCTCACCATCAGGACGTGCCGGCGGGTCTCCTCCCATTACCAGGCCTAGAGGCACCGCCCCCACCCACTGTTTGGACCGAACGCACTGTAGACAGTCCATAATCCAGCGGGCATCCCTCCACACCACATCCAGACGCTAAAGAAACAGGAAGGGCAAGAGAGAAACGGGAAATAATGTCATAATGTCTACAACAAATGTCCTCCTGGTGATTGGCCTTGACGTGAAATACTCAAAATACAAAATATTTGGGCTGCTACACTTAATCAAAAAGAGAATTTTTAAGCTTTGAGACAACTGAGATGTGGATTTTGCGACAGTAGCTGTGACCCAGGTCGATCACTATATTGTACTGTGTGTTTCCCAAGTTCTTTAAAGTATTCAGCCTTCTTTTGTTTCTGCTTTTATGATCTTACATGGGAAAGCTCAGTGATGTGGTTCAGGCGCTCTCTGGCTTCCTGCACCTCCCTGGTGTCCAGTGCCTCCCGCAGAGCCTGCTGGGCCAGATGAGTGTCCAGCTCCAGCCTCACCCAGGCCTGGCAGTACTGGGACAGGAAGTCCCGTTCATACATCCAGAAGTGAACTGGTGATGAGCCAGAGTTGAGAGGAAAGACAAATCACTACATCAAAGGACGAGAGAATAAGCCTCAGAACTCATTAGCACAGTTTATCATACCTTTAGCGTGGGAACTTTCAAGATGGGTCAAAAGGAAAGATGGATTTAAATTAGAGGCAAAACAAATCCTAAAGTGTGGAGAAAAAGGAGGATCAAAGGACTAATTGGATAAGAAAAAAACAATATGCAACGCATCTTCAAAAGACCAAAAGATTAGATACTATACCTCGGTGTGCTTTACACATATTACACTTTCCAACCAAACTGGCAATGGTTGAAATGCATTTCATAAGTTATTTTTTGGGGTTATTTAAAAGTTAAAATTCTTTCCTTTGAAGATTTAGACACATTTATTGATCTCAGTGAGGTGTATGCCATATGAAATGACTTCTGTCACTTTGTTCTTATGTGGTGATCCTGTTTACCTTAAAGGGCTCCAGGACGCCATGTTGTTCTTAGTAAGAGAACGTTACCCTGCCAGGTATTTTATCTTAACCTCAATGTCCACCGTAGTCCCAGCTTGATGAATCAGGGTTTTTTTTGCGCTTCCTGCCAGTGGCATAGCTTAGCTCCCCTTTTTGTGGGCCTGCTCTCTCAGCACTGCTTGAAAAACACTGTGGTACTATTGTGAGAGTGACCCCGTATCTATGGACTATGGACTAGTTCTCCACATACCCAGCTCAAAGATCTGCAGGGGCATGGTGAGCCCAGGCTCCTTGGTCCCCACCAGAGGCCAGTAGCTGGAGCTGAAGTCCTCACTGGGAGGCAGCAGCAGCAGCATGGACAGCTTGTCTCCAAACTGCAGCAGCTCCCGGGTGTATACACCATACTGATACGCCTGTGACAGACACAAAAATATGTCCAAATGTTCTGAAAATCTGTTAAAGGCTATATGTTGAACTGGCATTACATTATGCCTGCATTAGTTTTACCCAATAGTATAAATACAGATGAACTAAACCGGTCCAGAACAATCTTCTCCTTTCTAAACAATTCATAACATAATTGCTCAGAAAGGAGATTATTTTGAGGTGGCAGTTTGAAACCATTTTTACCCTGTAGAGGGGGATGTTGAGCTTTGTCAGGAGATGTGTGACTGCTGCTCTCAGAGACCTGACGAACTCCACCAGCCCGCTGCTCTCCATCAAGCTCTCGTCCTCGCCGCTCAACAGGTTCTGAGCACTGCCGTTGGTTGTGGCGTAAACACGACTCTGAAGCCATGCCCACTCCTCTCTGTCACACAATGATGATACAGTTAACAAGACATTGCTAGAAAAGACATAATAAGTAAGGTCCTGAGACAACAAAGATACAAAAACCTTTAAGGATCACATCAGTAGCTTTGCTTGTTGTGGCCCATTAACTACTAACTGCATATACTTTATGTTCATGCAGGCCATTTTCCAAAGCATAACTTACATTGGATTCATTTAACACACAAGACAAGGACCGCAGCCTTGTTGATGAAGACAAAAGTCCAACATCCAAGAGTTGAGAGTTGGCTGCCAAACAGCAACCTTCCCAATGCCACGAACTGCCACATTTGAAATATCCTTTTTAAAGCATTTTCTACAACACCTGAAAGCAGCAAGTGTGGTATGGTATGCTTTGGAAAATACTCTACACTACTACAAAGTACTACAGCAAAGTATAGTATACAGTGTACAGCATAGTTTGTGACGGGCCTGGCATATTATATCACACGTTCAAACTGTGTTACCTGGACACGTGGGCATTGTGTCGGATCCGTGTGTGGCAGAGTAGATTGGGCAGCCTCTGGGGCACCAGGACCCTGATCTGTTCTACTGAGCTGCACAGTTTCAGTATGCCCACGTACAGACCCGGCTGGGCCCACTGGATGCTGTGCCTGTGGAAGGATAGTTTCTCCTGGAGAACAGAGAGAAACGGGTATGGTGTTGGGCATTTTAAGAGATGTTAATAAGATGTAATGTTTGGATGCATTTATTTGCCGTGTCTCATTTTGTTTTTAATTTGTTTAGCTAATTCGGTTTGGGCTCGCTAAATTAATTCCACTCCATTTTTCAGGGCTGTTTGAGTTGCACAGGAGAGAAAAACATGGCTCAATAATCAAGTCAGGAAGGTCAGTACACTCAATCAAATTCATGCTCAGTGCTCAACACGTTCTGTTGCATGTAGCTGCTGCCCGGGGTGCTCATGATGTAAGACTTTTTTTCTGTGTGTCTCTCTCTCTTTTACACAAACACAAACCCAGGTTCACCTTGAGCTGCTCATAGAGCATGTCCATGGCAGTGGGCTCAGGCAGCAGAGGAGTTCTGCTGCGGTTCTTTTCCAGGTGGGCCAGGGGCATCCAGTGGAGAGGGGGGTCACGAGGACTTGAAGCGGTGTAGACAAGTCAGGGTAAATATTTAATGCAACCACATGGAACCACCAATTAAGTTTGATTAATTCACATTAGTATAACACAGCCAGTATGACACAAACAACCAACAGACAGGCTGGATATCCTGAAAACATCATTCTGCATTTGTGCTAAGCAAGCCCAGCCTGATGCCTGATTAAGTTATCTCCCTTGGGTAAGGGAGATTCTGATTTGGGTGATTGATAAAGTCTGGCAGAGTGATTGAAAATTCAATCTGGTAGATTTTGATTTTTTTTCATTGAAAATGTTTGGGACATGACTGTGAGTTGGAGACTTCTTTGTGGGGGAAAGGAAAACAGTCTGAGAGGGATTAACAGAATGTAACAAAAGACTCTTTCTCACCTGGGAGGGTTTGGGAACTCCTTCAGGGTCACTAGTAAGACGTTGCCCTGCCGGTCTTTCAGAGGTTCATAGTACACCTGGCCCAGGTCCACTGTTCCCAGGGAAGACTGAAGGCAGAGAAAGGTGGGGGGATAAAACAGAAACATGAGGATGAATAAATATGAATATTAGAGATTAATGCAGTGAAACACAGGTTCTGGGGGTAAAGGTATGGAGCCTGAGATAGGGAAGTGAGGCACCAATAAGGAAAGGAAGAGGAAGAGGAGATACTAAGAGGTAATTAAAATAGCAATTAGTGCATTTTGATGCTTCTTATCATGCAGAGTAAGCTGCTTAACTTCCTACCTGCAGCTGGGAAACAGCTCTTAAAATGTTGTGCCTGTTCTGAAGGAGGGAGGAGGGAGAGGAATGAGCAGTGGAAAGGGCCTGCTGGAGCCAGGGCACTTGTTGCCATGCACAGGACAACTACAAGAAAAGAAAAAAGAAAAAAAGACATTCAATTTTAAACTACAATTCGCACAGGAAACTCCATAGCCTTCATTCTGAATAATTACATTTGTAGAATGAATGAATAAAACACTGACAGTTCACCTTGGCAAACCAAGGAAAGTCGTGGGTGATGGAGGTGGAGCAGCACTGGATCTCCACCAGTGGGATTTGATCCTCAGCTGTCACCAAGATGTTTTCCTTGTGGTAGAACACAGTAGCCAAGTACACGCCCCTAAAGACATCAATATGAGACAGAAAGTACAGAAAAAAATGCACAATTTCTACAGTGTTCAACTGCATTTTTAGAGTAATGCTGTGGTTTCTATTCATGCAGTTACACCCTTTCCTACTTAGCAGCTGCCCGGTTTATCCATCGGTTAGCTACTGTGGTGAGTGTGGTCCACTGAGCGCTTGTGGCAGCAAGAAGTCTCAGTCACGTGCCACTTGCCTGTTCAAAAGACCTCTTCTCTAATCTTGAGGCTGCAGCAGCTTTAATGTGACTGCTGTTCTTTTTCAATAACCATAACAGATAAGAGTTTGGACTTTGTACTTTGTTGTCTGCACTGCTGTAATCGCATCACATTTAATCCGTTACTCCCCATACCCTCAAGGCACAGTGGGACAGGTAAGACAGATGGAGCACTACCTCTGTAGGAGATGAACAAACTTAGTGGCGGACTGGAACAGTTGTTTGATGCCTCGAGACACAGACAGACGCTTGCTGGGACTCTGGGGCTTTGAGCTCTCTGTGGAGCGGAGGAGAGGAGTATCAAACAGGATGAGAATCACTTTATCTGCCAAACAATTGTCTCTGTAGTGAAAATAGTTGATATGTACAGTGCATGATATATGCTGATATAGAATGGTGTAAAGTAGGAATAAAATTCTGTAAAGTGAGCTTATTAGGTCCTTATGAAACATAATTTATGTTTTTCAATGACACTTCAGAATCTCTTAATACAAGTACAGCAGAAAGGAGGAGGGTAGATTCTGTAACTTGTTTGTTTTTTTAGTAGATGATGACGTAACCACCAAGGTACAGTCTTTTCCAGGAGTTAAAAGTAATAGATTTAAATAGAAAAGTAATAGAAGAAAGTTGGGACTTTGCTTTATTGCATTTAATTGTACATATGTATAAATTAGGACATGAAAATTGGCAAACAAGGTTAATATCTATTTTATTTTCTCTTCATTGTGACTTCAACACTGTGACAGAAAATACAGAGATACTGCGGTGATAAATACATATAGTTTTATGTAGTTAAAAGTTGCTTCACAGCAACTGCATAATATGCACTTGCAAATGTTATATCCCCAAAGACACGGTGTTACCTATGCAGTATCCTCTGTAATGTGGTTCTCTGGCATCTTCCAGCAGTTTCCTCACGAGACCCTCATGATTTCTGAACTGTGACTTCACACCGATGCACTCTCTCCAACCTGCACAGGGGGAAAGAGAAAGAGAGAAACAAATCATCGCTTCCTTTTTATGCAATTAGGGAAAATCATTCAAGACATCAAGAACTCATTTGCAGGCGAGTCCTGAGTGCTGCCTTTTCCTATCCTGGTGATTAGGAGGCAGGAGCGCTTGCATGAGAGACCATCTGTGTGCTGTGAGTCTGAAAGTTTCAATGCTGATTCATTCTGAGCTGCTGAAACTATGCCTCCTTTTAAGTTAGAAGTTAAATTGTGTTACCTAACTGACACTGCAGTATTCTGAATATCACTCATATCACTACTTTGGTTGTATTCTGACTTATATTTGGATATAAATTCATATTTATTGCCTTTATTACACCTTTACAAAGACATTGTGTGGCGATGCTTGCATCATTGCACAGTATAAAGCGGAAAGAAACAGCAAGTAATGCAGCAAGAGGGGGGGGTGGCATGCAAGACAGTTTATGAGCTGAATTTAAACCCAAAGCAGCACGGGTACAAGGCCCATTCACTCACAGTGACACCTTTAATTCTCCACGTTTTAATAATTCATTAATCTACCAGCCATGAGTGGATTCCACTTCTTTCGCGTCAAGCTTGATGTCAGCCAAGTAGTTTCATTACTCGGGGACAGAGAGAAAAAGAATGGAGCCCTTTTCAAAGTAGCAAGTCCACATCATCGTCATCAAAGTTTGCAGTTCAGTATACTCACTGGAGGGGGCAGCGCTGGCTGGAGTAGAGCACTGAGGCGGGCCCCATCCTTTCACATTGTAGGCACTCACTCTTACAAAGTAATGCACTCCCTGCATTTGGAGAAGCACGAGACGGCCAAATTATCACCATGAATTAACCTTGTGAATCACCCATTCCGGGGCAAAGAAATCACATACCGCTCTCATTATTAATTCATCCGGTTAAGTAAGGCAGTTGAGTGGGATAAGTGTTCTCTTATAGGAAGTGGTTCAGCCCAGTAGATGATGATTGGGGAGTCTGTGTGGTGGTCTAGAGCTAAGGTGTGTGTATTGTACGTGTGTGCATGATTGCATGTCCCTAACCCATTTAACTATGTGTGTGTTTGCAGTTAAGATTCTGTGGATTCCCTGATGGGTGCTTGCCTGTGTGTGTGTGTGTGTGTGTGTGTGTGTGTATGAAGGTACTGCGTGACTTACTGATGTGAGTCCCTTGATACTGTAGGATGGGTTCTTAGTCTCTGTAACTTGGGCTGAGGCAAGGATGCGTTTAAAGCTGGCTGAGGTGCTCCATTCCACTGTGAACACACAACAATCTCACTGACAGATTATCCTCTGGCTTTACTCAAAGCCCCCATGGGGGACAACTGAGAATTTGAGTGTTTACACTTTCAGGAACTTGTTGTGCCTGGGCTTAATCTACCCTTGGCTGCAAAGTATGACATTTATGCAGCTGTAAAACTAAGTAGCAAAAATAGAGAAGCCAAACTAGATCCATAAATATAAGGCTTTTATACATGTCGGCCTCGATGATGTGTGAGACCTTGATTATATTATTCCTTAATTTATCCATCACGTCTCTGTCCATCATGCCTCCTATTTTATTAATTTGCTCCATCCGCCCATCTATTTATCCATCCTTCCATCTATAATAGATCATCTGTAAGTCGTTGTTATTCACCACCTACCTTTGTAGCGGGTGATGAGCCCCGTGGTGTCACCTTCTGGGTCTTTGATTGCCACAAACAGAGAGGAGGTGCTGGTCACCAGTATGGACACGTGACTGGGAGGTGCAGGGAGCTCTGGGTGAAACATTTAGACAGACCAAGGTTGAAAATGAGCACTTAGTTCTGAGAGTAAAAGATACAGAACAACAACAACCACAGAGAATAAAAGTATTGCACTGTATATATGGTCTTCTCAAAACTCTGTCCTATTGAAACTTTTTATAATTTATCTTTTCTATTTTTTTGATTTTAAAACTAATAACACATTGTTAACGTTGCGCAGCAAAACCGCTCTCATGCTTAGCCAACTCTCAATGGACAACCACAGATTAATACATTTGTTGTTTGTTTTCTTGGCCCTCAGCCCAGCCAACCAGGGCTGCAGGTAAAATTCAGAGGTTCTCCCCTCGGAGCTCGGTGTTGCTCCAACACACTGAATCTCGATCAGCTGTTGTGTAGCTGATCCTGCACTACAACCAGCTTGCATATGAACAGAGCCAGTGAAAAGAGTTTCCCCACAGGAATTGGCAAACTATCACAATATTACTTTTACAACAGTAACCTCATCACTAGCCCAGTTAAAGATGAATTTCTGCGCTGTGATCAAATATAACTGACCTAAGCCATGACCCGGAGTGAATAGATTAAGTCAGACAAAAGCACATTTATATTTTAGACTGTAAGAATTTAGCTGACACTCGTATCCAGAGAGATTTGTAACAAGAGTAAGCTTAATTTCACTGCACCAAGAAGAAGAGCCTTATTGCCCTTACAATAATGTTGTGATCATAAAGTCAGGGAAGAGAAATGAAATGAGAGCTAAGGAGAGACATTTATACAGAGCAAATAAAGTAAGTACAGAGAGGACATCATCACGTAAAAAAACAGAGTTTGAACAGATGGAGAGCCAGGAAGAAGACTTGTGCAGGGAAAGGAAAGCTAGGAGGTTATAGCAGAACACAGGTTGCACCAAAGCATTAGAGGTCTTCCGGGAGTGGATTTCTATGCATATATCCACCAGCACCAAGGCTTTGAATTTGATACAAGCAGCCATCAGCAGCCGGTGGAAGGAGTATAGGGCATGGGAGAATTTGGAAAGGTTGATGACAAGGCAGTCTGTTGAATTTTGCATGAGTTGAAAGGGGCTGGAGGGAGACTTTCAAGAGGCCAGGAGTTACAAGAGTCCAGACAGGATACCAGTAAAACTTAAGCAAGAAGTTGGGCTGAATACCTGATCACTGTGGTCTGGTCAGCAGAGATGGAGGGGCTTTGTAGAGGAGTTGGAAAAAAACAAAAAAAAGTAGATCTGACTTGTTGAGACTGAGTTGGAAGAGGACAGAAAAAAAAGCAAGAATACCAGTATTTCTAGCATGTGAGGACTGATAAGAAATAGGCCTGTGACCTAGTCTGTAGCTCAAGAAATGCCACAATTTGATCCAAGACCACTGACCTGTCTTTTGGAAGTTCCCTCTCATCCGGCAGTACAGTTGCAGCCTGAGGCTCCAGAGGCGGATATGTCTCTGGACGTCAGCCTGTGCCTGAGGCCCTGCCCCAGCCTTCCTCAATAGCTCCTTCTTCCTCTCCTCCACCTGTTTACCCGCCAGTGCCACCAGAGCATCCAGCTTATGTGCCCACTCGGCTGGTCGGCACACTGAGAGGAAATACAGTCAAGAAAGACGGAGACAGCAAGAGAAAGGACAGATTACGAATATGATTTGCATTGAATTAAAGCCGAGCCTTACAAAAGCATTTTAAAACCATCCACTCCAGACTGAATTTTCATGTTATTAAACATAAGACTCACAAACAGGGTTATGTCTGGCTCCCGCCTTTGTCAACACATGGAGCAGAGGGGAATTGTGGGTAAGGGCAGCCACGTCCAGGGGAACCAGGCCCTGTTCGCTCACCCTGTTCACCCCCTTCTCCCTCTCTTTCTCCCAGTCATTCTCTTTCTTCTCTCCTCTCTCACACATGCTTCCTCCTCCTCCACAGTTGGTGTGGTCTCTGGACAGCAGGCTTTGTACAGCCAAGGTGTCTTCATTTTCCACTGCCTCCCACAGGCTCTTGTACTAATGGGGAGCAGGGGAGAGGGTGCAGGGCCAGTAGGGGTGGGCGGGTAAGGGAGAAAGACAGAAGAAGAGAGTTTGAACCAAAGGAGAGATTTATTTTATGAGGTAGAGGGAAGGGAGTTGCTGTACAAAGAAAGAGGCAGTGGACAAGACAGTAATACAGGGCACATAAATCAAATCATAAAACAGACCAGCTGTCTCGACTGGGATAATGCATTCATAGTGACACAGTCAGCATGTAATGTCAGAATAAGATCTCATAATGACTTTAATATCTTACAGCATCTGCAGACTTGCTGAGGTGTTTGGGGGCGCCCGTTTCCCCGGCAACAGATGACTCTCCACCCCTCAATCTGACGGACAGGTTTCTATAGATGCGTTTGGGCAAGACAGGACCCATTGAGCGCCGGCGCTGGGGTGGGTGCCTCATGGATACAGACATGACAGGAGAGGAGAGGAGACGGAGAACTGGAAGAGAATGAAGAAATAGTCAGCGGTGTGACAGAGTGGTTAGCTCATGGAACGAAAGATTAGGACCCCCAACCTAAGATCTGTAGAGAGGGAAGATGAGATGAGAAAAGTAGCATTTGAAACAGAAAAAAACGAGAACTTGGGGAGGATTAGGAGAGTATCAGAAAAGATGAAAGTCATTAGAAACCTGGATGAGTGTATAGCGGGGAATGAGGTGAGAAATAAAAAGAGGGGGAGCAAAACAGAATAAACAGTCAGGCTCACACAGATTCTTTTACAGTAAAGGCAATTTTGTGCCGACTTGAAGGGTGAGTATGGGCTGAGCTGAGTAGTGCTGTTGTGGGGGTGGATAAATGGATAAAAGTTACAATGCCTGTAGATGAAAACTGCCTTGAAGCATTTATTTTCGTGCCTCTTACTATTCTCCCTTTTGTTCTTCTTTCACCCGCTATTATGTGACACGGGTTTTATTCGTCCTGAATGCAGTCTCTCTGCACACACAGCGACCGACCCATCAATCTAATTAACTAAAGAAAAGCAATTTCATGTAGAAGAGCCTAAATTCTTTCCTTATAATAAATATGAATCTCCTCATATCATCAGCTTGAAGATAAAAATCCATCATTACCACTACAGTAATGATGGCTCATTATCAATTCCATTGCATTTTCACATTACAATCAGTCACTTTTGTGCCTGAAAATCTCTTACAATTTTTTTTTCATAACTTGGAGCAAAATGCAGTCTGGTGTAGTTTTTTTCCTCCTTCCTCTTCAGTCAGCAAGTCTTCCCTTTCATTTGTCACGGTCTTTCTTCTCATTCCCTCTGCCTCTCCTCTCTCTTTTCACAGCCCTATACAGTTTGGAGTGATTTTCACCTCACTTCGGTTTCACGTCACACCCTGAGCATTTAGATCAGAAGAGCATCTTTTGAAAAGGGGCATACTCAAACTCCATCATCTCTGTCATCTCTCTCTGTCTCACCACCACTTTCCCATCTAAAGAAAAGCCTCACATTTCAGTGTTTTCTTTAATCTCTAGCAAGTCAAGTCCTGAAAGTGAAAGTGAATACTCCCCTGGTCGGTGGTAGCTGAGGACAGAATATGAGCGCTCTGGCCACAATGATGCCAAATCTCTCATTGTACCTGCTGCCTCACTGTGTGACTAACTGACTTGCACAGTACCTGCACTGTCTAAATGTGGGGGGTATAGGGATAATACCAACCATTGTTATTGGTATAGTTTTCCCCTGTTTGTTTATTATGTCTTACATAAGTTGTGGAAAGTGCTGATGGAACAGTTGAGAGAGGAGGTCAGCTTTAGTGTTTGCCTTTTTTGAGGCAGCACAAAGACACGACAAGGCAAAACAGCTGGGAGGAGAAGGAAAAAAAAGTGTTTAAAGCATTACAGCTGAGAGAATTAACAGTTATGCGAGCAGGGTAGTGTAAGGTGTTTAAAAAGAACTACCTCATGAACAGAGTTACACCTAATGGATCCACTGTGGTTTTGTTGCATGTCGGTGACTTAGGCTGTGGTGGTGATGTTTTTTTTATCTCAGTTCTGTGGCCCACACATGGCGAGTAGAGTGCTGCATATTTGCAAATGGGCTTTCTGTTTGGTCTGTCTGCTAAATGATTACTCATCTGATGTTTCCATGTACAGCTGAACTTGTGAGTCACAAGTTCAGCTGTACATGGAAACATGCAGTACATTCATGTGTACCCACAAAGGACGTCACCTTCAAGAGTTGTCATGCAGGGTCAAAAATCTTGCTTTGTCTCCAAACAATGCATTTTTTAAAAATTATTATAGGCTTTTTTAGATTATTTAGGCACACACATTGCAACAGGCAAAATAAATCCAACATAAAAAAGCAATGTACAGATTGTGATGCTTGAACAACAGCAGAACAGGAGGCAATGAATGTTTCTGCATGCCAGGTTAATAAGAGACTACAGCCTTGAACTCATCACAAAAAGTTGGTATAAAAGCTTCTACAAGCTATAAAACATCAAGAAGCATTTAAATCAGCGATACTTTTTTTTTTTTTACATTTTGGAATAATTCTAATCCTATAGTAGCCTAATCATATTAATGGAAATGTCATACAGATACTGAAGGGGCTACTACTGTAGGATACAAATCTACACGTGAAAAAATACCAGAAAGTACCGGACGTCCGTCGTTAGCGTCCATGGCACCGAATAGAGCAATGAGGTCCCAACAGGTTAAAAAAAAAGTTTTTCATTTCTTACCGTAAGTCGACACTTTCACTTTAATCGGCCTTTTCTCCGACGCTGCACCGCTGCTTTACATGTTTATTTTTTTTCAGGAATAACTGCCTGTTGGTCAGATATAATCCATCGTACCGACTTCGGGAGTGTTTTCACCTCTAAGGGTGAAGCGCACCTGAACGTTACACCCGAGTGAGAGGCTGCCGCTTATCCTACACACAAACACACACACACACACACACTCTGTCTCTGTCTCTGTCTGTCTCTGTCTCTCTCTCTCTCTCTTCCTTGTTCCGCCCTCTTCCTACCTTTATCTCTAATTTCTCAAAACCAAATTTTATTTGAATAACTAAAAGCAGTGTTGTCTGATATAAATAGGCTAGTAGTCAGACAGGCTTCAGCATGGTAGACTATTGGGGTTAATAATAATATTAATAATCCAGGACTTTAGAGCCACAGTATGGTTTACAGACATTATGTTCTTTTGAAATGCATGAGAGGATATCTAGTCTCTCTAGTAAGAGATTGAGTAGTGGAAATGTTGCATTATGCTGCAATATTTTTTTCAGTCTCCACTGCAGTGAAATATATACAGGCTTACCACAGTGGTATATTTCTCATGAATACCTTTACCTTAAAATGCTGTTGCTGCTACAAAGACCTGTAATTGTCGTCGTCGCTGGAAACAGTACGTTACAAAAATGTGAGCAGAGTGATATGACAAAGTGTGGGTTGGTGACTGAAAAAAAGGTACAGAGCTATATTTAGGGTATAGCTCAACGCCCCCAGTGATGTCTGCTGTAAGTAACTGGGTGGGAGATCATCCGAAAATGTTTCTTAACCTAACTGTATGATTGTTTTAGACTGATCTTTGAGTGTGTGTGGCGGTGTTTTACACAGGAAGTGGTTCAAGATATATCCAGCCAAAGTAGAGACAAGCAAAGGCCAAGCAATGTGTGCATGTTAAGTCTCCACTTATGCTTGGGCAGAAGCTGAATCCATTTGTCTCCGTGCTTTATTGGCCCCCGAAGAATTGTCTATGTGAAACAGTTGTCAAATAAAGTTGACAGATATGCATCAGCTCCCACCTGAGTAAGGAGAAGGGCTCTCTGTTGGGTTCTCTCTCTCTCAGGAGCCAATAAAACTCTGAGGCTGATGGATGTAGCTCCTGTCCAAGCACAAATGGAGACTTTAGAAACAAATACTTTACACCTTCTTGTCAAAGGTCTGCTTCTCTTTTTAGTCATCCAAACAATGTTTTGACCACTTCCTGCACACACAGTCCTAACACAGTACACTGCTGTGCCTGCAATATGTTTGCTGGAGCACAACGAATTTGTCTAAGGCAACAACACAAACTGCACACTGAGAAACTATGAGCGATTAGCCTACTGCACACAATTGTGCACACAGAAACAGACACTCGCACTGAGGCAGAGCTGAGCTGGCTCCACCTTCTGCCACGCACTACTTTGATGTGCACTGAACTCTGTTTAAGGAGAAGTTGATGGAGAGAGATTATAAATTGACATTTTGGTAGTGGCTGATACTCGCCCCCACACTCCTATCATAAGATAGTTGCTCAGTTGCTGAGAGGCTTTTGTTGTCATGGCGATAACCAAATTGTGGCCTTCACTGCTAAATGATAGTGCAAAACAAACTCATGCATCCCACTGTACACTCACAGCATTTTTATTCAGCAATGACATTCCTTGAAGGATAAACTGATGCTGATACATCATTTTGAACATATTTATGTATGCCTTTTGCTCAAAAATAAGATATCAGCCTACCCTTGAACTTTAGAGACCTTTGATACACTTAGACTTTTGATAGCACTGCTGCATAAATAACGATGGAGCAACAAACCCTTGAGAAGAAATGTGGGAATTAAGTAGCTGTTCAGGTTAAAAAAAAACCTGTAAATGTGATGGTATGGCAAATCCAATATTTCCATAAGAAGTTTCAAGTATATGAAATAAGATCATCATGTAAAGTTTGTACAGCAATCACTGCCAACAGTCGTTTACATAACAGTTGAGATTACAACCGATGAACGAATAATTTAGTGTGACGTAACTGAGAAGCAAAACCAATTTAACCAATAACTCCATACACTGATGAAATGTCAGTCTTTCAATTATTTTAATATTTAAATAGATACAAGCCCCATGTAACTCAAACTTTTATTAACAATCCCTTATATAATTTGGAAACCTGATGTTTTCAGTGCTAGAAATGTTGCTCACTAACTGTCAGAACAGTATTTGGTACTCTGAATAATGAGTAACAAGTCATTAAAAGGACAATTTTCTTATTTTATCCAACCTTTTCTTCTTTTTTGGACTGAGATGAGCTTACTTCTTGCTCTTACAAACAACAAAAAGTAAATGCAGTACTTAAAAAATTTTTTAGAAATACATTTCAGGATAGCTATATAATTATTTGCAATTTTTAACTAACATTCATTTGACTTTTTTTCTTCTTTTTTTAATACTATTTTTGTCTTAAAAATGTTAACAGTAGTATGTTAAAATGTTATCAGTAGGCCCACTCGTGTATTCTTTGCTATTATACTTGTTTTTGTACTTACATTGTTTATTTAGTTTAATAAAGTTTTGATTAAAAAAACCCTAGCAGCTAGCGGAAACACTTGCAGGGATTTCTGTCTGCTAAGATACATATTTTTTTGGTTTAATGGTTAGTTTGCTGAACTGAATTAACGTATTTTATGTGATGGCGTTGTCAATACTTAGGTATTTTTAGAGAAAACATAAAAAAAAGAAAACTTAGGTTTGTTTTTGAGGAGCATGACGAGCAAGTTGCTAATTAGCTAACGTTAGCTAGCTAGCTAACATTGCAATCAGTCAAGCGGCATAACGATAGCTAGATTTTTTTAAAAACTCACCTGCCTGACTTGCAAAATGATTTCATAAGTAATGGTATGCATTTTCTGTATTTCAACAGGTGGAACCACCAAAATGACGAGCGGGGATATTGTTTATGATAAGATCCACTTCAGGCATGACCCAAAGTGGAGCGGCCGCTTGGGGCCTGCGGAGGGCGGCGGGCTGCTGCTCTGTGTGGCATGTGTCATTGAAATTATTGAAAGTGATGATATTGCGGTGAGGAATATATGATAAACTCGTTTTTGTCTTATTTGAATGTGAAGCTTTCCTCCTACCAAAATGAATCCTTTCACTAATTGCCTGGATGGTGTATGTTAAGTTATAGGCGTGTGTGTTTTCCACCAGCATTTTAGGATTGACCAGAAAGTATTTATGGAAAATACATTATCCTATTAATTTGCCTTGATGCATAGGCCTTTTTTACCCTCTCATATCTCTCTGCCTCCCTGTGTCTTTGCTCTACAGTCAGTGAGGAAGTCTTTTGCCTTGTCTGGTATCAGCGGGGTGCTGAAGGGTTCTCCGGGGGCTTTGAGAGAGCTGCTCCGGGAGGACCACAGAAGCTCTCTGCGTTTCACAGCTTCTCTGCTGGGTGAGAAATAGTGGCACATACAGCATGAGATTAGGATGTGAAGGAAGGACTAGCAAGATTAATAAGCACTGGACTTTCATCTCTCACCTATTCTCTCTCTGGTGGCGCAAATTGTTTTGTTTGGTAGGCTCATGAGTCATAATGTAGGTATGTGTTTGTGTGACTGAGCAGTGCACAGATCCTCCACTCCATATTGACATCTTGCTGGCTTGAGTTTGCTTGTATGACCTTCCTTCTCCATGGAACTAATCTCCGCTGGGTCAGTTCACAGTCGTGCTTGTTGCTGCAGTCACATCACTGCTTTTCTGCAAGGTCAGACTGAACAACAGAGACAATAGATGTTATCACCTAACATTACCTGAGCAGTAGGATATTTACAATATTCAACATAATACAGTTTTATTTAAAAAATGAAAAAAAGATTCACATAGATAATATAGTTGACCTGCTGTTTATTGTTTTTTCTTTCATATAGGCATAATAAGTCATCTGTGGTAGGATTAAACCAATACATTTATTTGGTGATGGACTGCAGATATTTGTGCCTTCATTAAGTACTGGGTATTACATTTTGTTCCTGCTGATATAATCATGTTCCCCTTTCATGACAGCTTGATTAAATCAAGTGTGAAATTGTATTGTCATTGCATAGTTTATTTTTCTTTATCTAATTGGCACTCTAAAAATCGTTATCATGGGTTACATTCAAGTGGACAGTTTTGTTTCTGTTTGTCTAAATAGTCTTTCGGATGCTTTTCCATCCTTCCATCAAAAAATCAATTTCTGGGGAAATACTCATTTTTTTCTGTGTCAAAGAGTAGAACATTGGCACAACGTATCAGCTATTGGCACCTTTTCATATAAAAAGTGCAAGAATCAACCTGAAAAATGTAATTGCAGGAAGCATAATCTGACAAATGATAGGTCAGGTAACCTTACTGTCATTTTTACTCTGCTGCTGATAGCTTAGTCAGACAAATCCTCCGTTTAAGAATCAGAATGGGTCAACTACACATCAGATAACAAAATACAATGATTGATGAGATTCTTTGAGTGGGGAGTGAATTGGTGCAGCACTCATCTGTTATTCTTGGATGTATAAAGTCATCAATATTATGAAAAACGTCTAGTGAAGCCGGTGTAGCTGTGAGATCATATTTTTGTACCGGGAGAGTATCCTTATTGGCCTGTATTGTGATTAATACTTTACTGCCAGGACCAGTGTATTATCCTCACCACAATGAATAAATTACTAAGTCTTTTATAGGAGATGTTATGAGGATGGCAGGTAAAAATCACAGGTGAGTTAGTTTATGGAATTCTTCTCCACCACTGCTATAATTATACCGCAGTGTGTTTTCATGGTGCCATATCGTCTGAGGATATCACTGACACTTTCTCCTCACTGGCTGAATTTCACTAGGTTATTGCAGCATAAAGTGTTAGGCCTACACCATTTGAGCTCTAATCAAATTAGCGCAGTGAGAGGATGTGTGGCAAAATGGTAAGCCGGTAAAAGCTCTGACCAATATGACAAGACATTAAAAGAGCCATTACAGTGCTTGTGGGATGGTCTGCTGAACTGAGCCTCACCATGTGCCAATGAGAGCGTAATCCAATCTAGAATATGCCTTTCATCTCCCCTACTCCACATTGTCCTTTTGTGCATGCTTCTTGTAGGGTAGTATTCACAGATGCGGCCATAGAAATTGTTTCATTTCTCACACACTTCCTTCATGACATGGCTTTTTTATCTTTTTGCTGATGGATGTTTTGGAAATTTAGCAAAACGAACCCAAGATGCAGTAGATGTAACGTTTGTATCTGTCACACAGGTTAATTAGACCACAACACTCAACAACATGAATCCCCATTTAATGTATTTGTACATTGTATCCTCTATTTGTCAAACTACCATACTTCTTAACCTTTAAATCTAGCCTGTCATTACTGTTCTGTCCCTAGGGATGCTTCACACCGCGGAGGACCCAGCCACTCTGGAAAAGGTTGACCAAGGTGAAGAGAAGCCTCTTTGTGGTTTGGATAATATGGGTGAACGCACACAAACACACATGCATTTGTACACAACTCACATACCCTACTCACATTGCACTCACACAAACATAGATACATACTTTCTGTGTAGTTATAATGCAGACAGTGTGAGAGTGGGCACACACACACACACACACACACACAGGCTATGAGTCACTCTTTTTCTCAAAGACTCTTACACAAACTCTCTTTGTGACTGTGATAATGGTCGCTGCTGGTTACTAAGGTGATCTTGAATTGACTCCACATACCAATTTCTAAATTTAACATTTTGATATTCTTCCACTGTTGCGCAGTGCAGTACCCTTTCTCTTTGTATTTAATGATCGGATCATGAGTTTAGGCTGCCATTTGCATTCCTTCTCTTAATGTTGGCCTCTCAGCGGACTAGCCGTTTTTAGTGCACAGTCAGATTTGTCTCACTGCAGCTAAGTCTTTTAAAATGCAAAAATGTTTTGCTGAGTGCAAATGACAGAATGATTTTATGGTAGCTGTCTGAAAATGCCTTAGGGACCACTTTGCTATAATAGTAAAGTGCTCAGACACAGAATGTGTGAAGAGCACATTTTGCAACTTATTTGAGCCCTATAAATAATGCAGTCATTATATCTGTGTATGAGGAGAAAGAAAGCCAAGAATCTTCCAGAACTTTTCCAACATCAGCTAAGAAGTCATGTAAAGCAGCCAACTTAATGCAAGCTTTGGTTTTAGCTGAGCGGTATACCTGCATACTGTCCTTATGGCCATGAGATCAGATGTTATGTTAATTAACAATATGGACTGCTGGTAGCATATAATGACATCAGAACTAGTCCAAGAATCCCTAATGCACAACGCATGTTATCACAGTCGCTCACAAGATAAAAAACAGGATAAAACAGTGATTAAACTAAATCCTGGAATGAAACTATAATGATAAAACTCTGGGTTACTCAGCAATATTGAATTGATAAATACCTTGTACTGTTATTTTGTTTTTCTCTTCCTCACAATTGCAGAGATTTTCCTAGAAAAGTGGGAGACTGAACGTAACTGTGATGTTTATTTAATGAATGCTTCTCTGTGTTTTTTGTTTGATGTGTGTGTCCGTGCATGCCTTTGTGTGTGTTAATGTGTGTCAGTGCTGGTTCAGCTGCTTTTAGAGCTCCAGAGCGAGCTGTCATTTCGCTTTGTTTTGGATGAGATACACAAACAGGTGAGACAAACACATTTGCAGGCATATAGAGAAGCGCACCTGCTCATCTACACATGCAGGCACAGGAACACACGCAACATCTTAAAATATTTAACAGCACTTGTGTAACCAACAGCATATCCTCCCAGAGTTGTTTAGTAAACAGACAATGTGCTCGTCTCCCTCTTGCTGTGGTTGACCTCTGGGGGAGGCAGTAGTGGAAAAGCCTCATTCAGCAGGTGGAAAACAGTGCATCTGTGTACTGTGATGATGACAGAGAGGTATAACAGCAGGTAGAGGTGCTTCATTTATGTTACTAGAATAGAGGCAGATTAGAAAGTGTATTTAGGGAACACTCTGTAGAGAAAACTGATTTTTAATGTGATCTGACTGAGAGCTGGAAAAAGAAGCAGGTTTGTTTTCTGAGTTCTGAAAAGAATGAGTTACAGGCTTGTGTCTCAGATTAATATGTAGAAGGCTCTGGAGTATGAGTTGCAGTGTTGTAGTAGTTTGTTTTCAAGACAATGTTAAATGAAAATCATAAATATTGTAGAAGTCATGCTGTGACTCCCCCGAAGAGGTGGTTTTGAAAAACATATCATAAGCACAAGGGCTTTGACTATCTTAAAGTGTAAATCCAATATTTTTAAACCTGGGCCCTATTGTAAATTTTTTTTCTTTAATTTTTAATTTTAATAAAAAATATATATATTTGAAAACATTTTTTTTTTTTTTTTTTACAAATTTGGGGTCTAAATGACTAATAGTAACCAAAAGTTTTGGAATTCGTCCAGTAGATCGCCTCCGCTGGCATCCACGAACGGGCTGCAGTGGCAGCAAGTAATGCTTTGGGGAAATTGGACCCGTGTAAAGTCCATCCACTAAAAGTGTTTGTTTTTGCCACTGACAGGCTCAGGCTGTTATTCAAAGTGTCTGACAACATTATGCAAAAGGATCCATACAGAGACAGACCGTTTTGTTAAAGAGTAAGATCTTTTTGTTCAACCAGAAACAGAAAGTCTTGCTCAAGGAAAAGTATCGCTCTGAAATCTCGTGAGAAGTTGTTGCAGGAAAAGCTCAAATGAATAGGGATGGCCATTGAATTCAAATGCCTCATCTACATTGGCAAAATCAGCAAAATATTCAGCCATGACTTTGGAAATAAATTCTTGCCGACAGTTCCTCTATGTAAACCCTTCCCTCCAACTCTGACTCACGTTTCTACCATCGTCTTCCTGCAACAACGCTCTCTGATATCTTGTTGATCTTGTGTCATTTACCTATATGCTGTGAAGCTTTACATTGTGAATATGCACCTGTGCCGTGTTCATCTAGACAAGTTCCTTCACATTGTTGTATGTCTATTGTTATTGATTCTTATTTTGTGCCTTCCCTGTCCAGCTGAGTGACCAGCTCAGTGCAAAGGGTTTCCTGCCCACCTTCAACTTCTTGGGGAGCCTAGTGGAAGCCGTCCCCAACGTGGCCCAGTGTCTGGTGACTCAGTATGGTGAGTCACTGTAACAGACACCCTATCACATCTCACAGTTATACAGGCACGAGTGTACAAGGTGAAACAGCAGTGTGTTTTCATTTTCATGTGCATTGCAGTCTTTTATGGTCATTATAGGATGCTTTGCTAGAGGGCAGGTGATAAACAGCTGTCAGCGATTCATATCATTCTGCCTAGTTAGGTTTCTTGACACTGGACAAAAAGGTGATGTATTTAGTTATTTAGTTACTGAGAGATTGTCATTGAACTAGCTACCATTTCCCTGCTGAAGTGTCCTTGAGCAAGAAGTCAAGTCAGGTAAATTTTATTTATACAGCCCAAAATCAAAATCACAGATCACAAATGAGGCTTTACAATCTGAAGCTGAATCCTTTTCGACTGTCCCTTACAGTCTGCTCTGTAGCAGACCCTGACTCCTGACCTCCTTGTGCAGGGGAGCAAGCAAAGAGATACATTTCCCTTTGAGGGAGAATAGAGAATCCACAATAAAATACTTGTGACTCAGGTTGGTTTGAGTTAGTTTTGAAAATGCAAGTCAGTTAGGATCAGGTCAGGTCAGATCTCGTCGGAAGCTGAGATCCAGAAATATATTATTACAGTTCACCTCCAATGGAAGAGAAGGATATGAAAAAATATTTGATTTTCAGCATCTCATGTTCTCTGCATATCCACAATTCAATCACGACAACCTATTATTTTGACCTTTTCAATTATATCCCTAATGCATAGAAATAGTTGTGCTCTGTCCACTTTTGAAATAGTCTTCCCCGTGCTGTAACCTTTTCCGTTCCTCCTGCTTCTGAGAAATGGGGATAAGAAATTCACAAAACTGTATTTTTCATAACCGTTCCCTTGAACTTTCTCAATTCAATCTCTCTAGCTGTTATGACCTTTTAAATTACGCTCCAGCTGCATTGAAATAACTGTGCTGTGTCCATACTTAAAATTCTCTCTGCATAGCCAATCCCAGCCCCGCTCTTGCTGAACATAAAAAAAGCTACAAAAGTTCCAAATACATGTTCATCCAACCTTTCCTCTGAAATTCCCCATATATATGGATATATACTGTATATACACTCACTGGCCACTTTATTAGGTACACCTTGCTAGTACCGGATTGGACCCCCTTTTGCCTTTGGAACTGCCTTAATTCTTCGTGGCACAGATTCAACAAGGTGCTGGAAACATTCCTCAGAGATTGTGGTCCA
>LKNJ01005075.1:0-25989 GCA_002120245.1 Maccullochella peelii | reverse complement strand
CACCTTCGGGGTCAGACTCATCGTACACAGCTCGGTGTATAATCTCTGTCCTTTCAGCTGAAATAGAGTTCTGTGTTCGTCCTTATCTCTTGGCTCCTTACATGTTATTTGATTATTTACTTATTTTATTTTTGCTCCTTATTTGTTACTTTTTATTATATACTCTGGCATGTTATAACCCCTAAAATGGAGACCTTATAAAATGCTGCCGACCCCATTTTAGTTTGAAAACTCCAGATTGCATTTTAGTGAGGACGGGTGAAAACAGAGACGTTCTTAAACGATGACACAGACACCCATGTTCGCTTCCTGATTAGGTCTTATCAGCCCAGACATGTCCTTCCCTGATTCGTCACGCCCCTACCACGTGACCCTTTCCCAGACGAAAACAAACTACATCAGCCTTGACTACCAGCGGTTAATTCAACATTAATAACAAATTACAACACTTCCTTTCAGTAACAGTTCCACCTGGTCATTGGTCCAAGCATAGAAATCTCTGCTCTTACTTTTCTCCATCGCTGTTCTTCATTCTTAGTATTTTCTGCAACTAACTAATCAACCAACCGCAGGGTAGACAATCTACTTCCTGTTTACACCGGCACGTGCATGCCCAGTGCACGTGAATGGTCACTTGATATGCGTTTCCAGGCGTGTAGTATGGACGGAGATTATTTCTGGAACGGTGATAAAACGCTTGTGTGTACGGAGATCGTGGGACAAAAAACATACTTTTCACGGGTGCAGTTGCCTGCAAGGATTACGTTGCAGCCATTGCATCCCAATCGCGGCTGCCGGCTGAGGTGATCTACTGGACCAATTTTTGGTAACTTTTTGGTAACCATTTAGACCCCAAAATATGTAAAAATAGGGCTCAGGTTTAAAAATACTGGAATTACCCTTTAATAACCATGCTTACAGTGTGCATTGCCAATTAACATGTTAATCAATTCAAAATTCATCACAGAAGTGAAAAGGGCCAAATTTGAAACCTGTTTTTGTTAATTACTTTATGGTGCTGCTCCTGTGAAACAGGCTCTGCAATACAATCATGCGATTCACTGATCACATAGAACACCGTTTGCTTCAAATGTTATTATCCACTTTATTGTTTCTATATCAAGGCAAGCCTGGGCACCTTATACACAACTGCCCAGCAGGTTTGGGCTTACCTTGGAGCCTTTAGTGATGTAACATCGAAGGGCAGGGCTGTATTTAATACACCCGCTCAGGTTCAAACTAATTCAATTCCAAATCTGAGCATAACCGAGTCAAAATTGAGTCTAAAAGGGAGACGATACTGAGTCTTGACCTAGTCTGAAAGGGGATCAAGTCGAAAAAACACTGAAAATTGCATGTGTGTGCAGAATGTAAATTCAGGCGTATGAGTTGTGTCAGTGATTGAAGGTCCAGGAGAAGCTGTGAAATGTATTACTCTGTTGTAGACATGGAGGCTGTTAACATTCATAGGAAAGATCTTCTGCATGGTGGAGGACGTTTGAGGAAGGAAAGGCTGTTTACTAATCGCTCATCACTTTTCTGTTTGTCTGAGGAGTGTGAGGATTCAGTCTACAGGATTCCAAATGGGTTTAATTTCATACTCCAGTTATTAGACTTTTTGAATTCAATCACCAATCTCTTTATTAAGCTAACTGCACTACTTACCTGCTATTTCCTCTCACACATTTGAAAATGGAGGTGTAGGAGAAGTACCTCTTGAAAAAGGCAAATTTTTCACAGATGTAAACCTTTCGATCTACTATAAATATTTTTTAAAAAGCTAGGGATACTGCATGGATACTACTGGCTTTTAGCTTCTTTGAATACATTTGGAAGCACTGATGGATGGGAAGCTATTGAGGGATTGAGGGATCCCTTCCGGCAGGAGGCTGCGGTCCATCCAAAACCTCACGCCATAAGAACAGTTTCCCCCCCCCCCGTGACACAGACTCTAATACCCCCATAACCCCGCCCCCCCAATGGGCACTACACGTTATATTAACGTACGCCCCAAGACACACTGCATACTGTGAACTTTTGCACATCCTGCACAAAATGTACAGCTCTTCATTTTCAAATTATTGTTGTTGGGTTGTTTGCTTTGGTTACCAGGGAGACAAGATGTCAATCAAATCTAATTAAACCATACCTACAAAGTTCTGAAGGTTTAATTGCTAAACTCTCATTAATGTATAACTACGTACGTATTTTTGTGCAATTTTAACTTTGATACTGCTTTTTTTTTTTTATGTAAAACAGAAACACTATAATTTGAAACCACATTTATTTTCAGGTGCTTATCTATCATGTCAGGGCCACATCATTTCTGAAACTCAAACTGCATGACAGCACGAATACGGAAGGAAGCAGAATGGCTGTGGTAACTGACGCTGTCACACTGACTTTCTTCAGCCCGTTTTGTGAGATCATAATTCAATTATATTATTTCCTGAAGACAAAAAAAATGGTCAACAAACTCAACTTTGCAAAATAATGATCTGCTCATAACATTCAATAAAGACATCAAATGTTTTAATTTTGCAATCACAGTATCAAAGTCTCCTGGCCATTCTATATCGGTCCCATCTTTGAGTCATTCCTCACAGCCTTGAGACAAAGAGGCATCCAAGAAGAAAACAGAGCCAAAGTTACAGAGGAGAACGGAAGTAGGGCTGTGAGATAATGACATCATGTTAACTGTTTCAGAACTTTAGCCGACAAGATAATTAAACTGTTTTCTCTGTATAAGCTCTAAAAATGAATAGGAGACACTTAGAAAAAATGTTATTTGAGCTAATGATATAATCAAGTCATGATCACAAGATTATCAGACTCGACTCATTTTATAGATGAGGATCAGTGTACTAGTAATGAGTACTACTCAGTTGTCAAGTCTGAGGGGAAAAACCCGATAATAGGTGCCTGCAAAATCATCCAAAAATCCAAAGCGGTACAGCATTCGTTCGAAAATGTAACAGTGCATAGTCAAGACTACAATACGTGTGTATATATATATAAATTCACTTCGTTGAGAATATAATAATAACAACAATAATAATAATAATAATACGTTAAACGCTGCAATTGGGGTGTGCGTGTGTGCGTGCGTATGCGTGCGTGTGCGTGTGTGCGTGTGTGTGTGTGTGTGTGTGTTGGGCAGGCCCCACCTTGACAGTGCTGCTCCAAGAATAATACACTTACGATATGTAGGCTGGATAAAGAAAGCCGATGAGGTTACACAGTAGGGAGGCTCCGTAACCAACGACCAAGTAAACTGCGATGATGCCGATGACAGCTGGAACAAATCACACGAGATGTTTGTCACGCTTTTATCACAAGTATAGCACACTGAACATATTATATTGCTCTGATTCTTACAATAAGCAGCTACTACCATCACTGATTAAAAACAAGAGCAATATTTCATTTCTTTAGTTAGATTATGACTAAAGGTAAATGCAGCTGACTCGAGCCTTTCTATCTTTTCCTCTGTGATGCACTCGGTCTCTTTCCGTTTTCTCTCTTTCCAAGCCCCAGTCCCTGTCAACACTCACCCAGAGCGATGTACGTCCTGCTCACTCCGGTTTTTGCCTCGACTTTTGCCAGGAAATCTGTCATGAGATTCTTTTCATGGAGAAACTTTTGAAATCTTTCTCTGAGCCCCTGCGCCATGGCTGCAACTTCCTTCTTTACCGATGCTGATGAATTACGAAATTGCTCGGAAACTGCGACACCCTTGCAACCCAACACGCCGCTGTTCGCGGAAGCATAAAGTCAGACGGGATGTACAACACAGCCGCCGATCGCGAGCTTCAAAATAAAAGCACGGAGTAGGCCTACATTTAAAGTTGTAAATGTTAGAGATAGTCATTTTGTCAATAAAAATATAGACAATTGCTCATCACGTTATTGGAGCCCAAGCTAATATGTTAAAAATCGCTTTCCTTGTCCCACATCTAGCAATTTGACCTTTTAAATGGCTTAAACGATATATAGACATAATCATTTATCCAAATCAGTTAGGTGTGAATTTGGGATGTACACATTTATTATCAATGACCGACACGTCATTCACAAAGCAATCATTCAGACTGGGTGGGATAGTGGAACTAACTTACCAGGGCACCCAACATGGAAAGGGCCCTTCATAAGCCTGGAATAAGTTTGTTTTTACTAGCCTATATCATCAAATATATATATATATATATATATATATATATATATATATAATTAGAGCTGTACATACATTTTGAAGGGTTTTTGTGTATTAAACAATATTGGAATAGTGAATGTTCATCTTGGAAACAGCAGTTTGACACAAAATCTTAACGCAAGGGTCTACTTACTAGCCTTTTTCCGTATCTTTCAACCACACCTCGCTGTCTTCTTCAGCGGATGAGTGTCGTATCTCCATGACAACTGAGCAAACTCAATCTGCTGATGAAGACCATAAGGTAGTTGAAAACTCTGGAAAAAGCTAGCAAGTGGACTTTGACTACCAACATTTATGTCGATTGAAAACTTGAGGCCCCCAAGAAGCCACAGTTTCTCTCATTGCAACAGAGCACTCAGCCCTATCCAGCACATCCTGAAAACCTGGATGAAAGACTTGACCAGGCATTACTGGCAGATTCATAGGTTATTTTCCTTATGGCATCTGGCAAAGAAGTCTCTGCCAGCCATGTTTGCCTACGACATAAAAAAGCTGAGAGCATAGCCTCCCCCGCGTTACGTATCAGTTGTGAGTGAGCTGACAAAGCAGAATCAGTAAGAGCCCTGGAATCCTGATCCTCTACAGCCTGCATTGAATTGAGGCTTTTGAGATGGTTTTTTTTTTCCATGCTGTCCTTAGCGTTTTAGCATAATCATCCACCACTGCAAGGTGGGGAATTAATCTGAGATATGCCCTCCCAGACACCTCCCAAAGAGGCTGGGTCAGACATAGGGGCTGCAGACCGACAATTTTTGCTGAGTTTGTGTTGCAATTCCTAGCATAAGTGCTGTAGAGACAGACTGATGTTAGTGGCAGCATGGAGCCATGCCATGTGATTAGCTATTAAAGGGGGCAGATCACTGTTTTTCCCTGTATTGTTTTTTGTGAGGTAATTGAGCATGGAAATGAATGTAACTCCTTTTATATTGTTCTATATGCTGTGGCTAAACTATACAGTTTTGGTAAATAATGTAAGTGGTAAAGCTGAGAGTCAAATGCTTATATTTTGCATATATAGAGTAATGTTCTATATACACATAAATAGTATGGCCTGTGTAATTATGTAATTATACTGATGGCTGTTAAATGTACATTCTTATTATTTTATATTATTATTATTATTTGCTTATGTTTCAGAACCACATACAACTTCATATTCAACTTGTCATTCATCTGGTTCCTCAATAAACATTCCTGGATTGTAAAGTCACACATCTCTGGTCAAGTTCTTACCGGACACCCGGCAGCAGGCCAGTTCCCAGTTAACCAGTTTAGTCATTTTTTTATAATATGGTAGTGCTAAGCTAACCATTACATTGTTTTCTTTATTAACCAGAAGCTAGTTTACTAGCATGCTATCTATGGCTCCACAGTGTTTGCGGTTTCTTTCAGGTTATCCACCAGTGAAACAGTGAAATATACTTTCGTTGCAAAGTTTGTTAAGTATTGTATCCCCTATTGTGCCCTGTATCACTGTTTGCAGTTGACGTGGTTTAGTATTGGGCCTGCTAGGTAGGTGGGTGTACTAGTGCGGGCCATTTTCTTTGTGTGGGCTTGTGTTGTGGCCTTATCTTGCTTTGTCAGGGGGCATCATGGCTTTGCAGTGCTGCCAGTTTTGTCAGTCAGCAATCGACCCCCATGATGGGCATAGAGAATGTGCTTAAAACTGCTAAACCCCCGATCCCTCCCCCCCCCCAGCAGAGGGTGGCAGCTCAAACACACAACTTCAGGTTCTGACTGTTCTTCAGAGTTCAGAATGCATTCCTCTGCCTGGTTCTCAGTGCCATGCTGGAGAGGACTCTAGGGTTGGTGCTGTCTATTTTTGCCCCCCACTCTCTGTTTGGTAGTGTATATCAAACAAAAGGGGGAAGCCACTGGGGGGATTTCAACCAAAACTGTTACGGAATAATTATGACTTACGTTTTGGGCTGCTGTTACAGCAATTTTTTGTGTTGATTGCTAATTTATTGAGGTGATGTAAATCTATTCTTTTGACTTATGAATTGATGTCAAATTAATATTATTATTTTTGGATGTATTGTGATTAATCAGATGATGATCAGCTGTGATAGAAGAAAGGGGTGGGACTGAGTCTCAGCTTCTTCAGCAAACGAAGGAAACTCGTGTAGATCGGGGCACTGGCACAGTCTTTGACCTCACATTAGACTTAGTGTTAATGTTTTGTTATTTTTGTTCAAAAGTGAGAATAAATCAGCCAAATGAAGGCAACAGAATCAGCAGCTGTGGTGTTGATTTGGACTGTTTAATGTGTGAGTCAAGCGAAGCCCTGTTAAGGTGGCACAGTTAAAAGGAGTACACACATAACTTCAAGAAGTCCAAAAACGGGGAAATAGAACAGTAAAAAGTCCATTCACAGCTGCTGTGGTCCTTCTTCTTCAGCTACCTGAGCGCAAGTGATGAGCGAGAGATTTCTACACATGTGGCAATATAATGCAACAAAACCACAATTCACAGGGACACGAGGCACCGCATGGGTGATGAATTGAACAGTGGATTAACAAGAGTAAATCAGTTTCCTATATGTACCTGGTCTCTTAGGCGAGAAAGGCAAAGAGGACGAGTCAGAAATTGACCCTGCTTTTATAGTGTCAATACAGTATAGCTATCATTCTATTTAGATCGTAGGCCTAGTGACGGTCAGAGTGAGGTCAGGTAAAATGTGGTCTCACACTGCCATTTTTCCCTACACTATTTTTCTTTTTTAAATACTGTTTTAGCAGAATATTATCACTTAAATGTAACAGCCATCTAAAGAGGAAGTGTTCCGTGCTCTCACATTGTGATAGAGCCTGCATTTTTCTAATGTGCTATAATGAAATGTTCTTCAAATGTAAACTATGTCTTTTGTTGTGGTTCCCAAATTCCCCCAAATCCCGAAATGTACACCCATGTGACTGCTGATATTTTTGAAAATCAAGTGTGAACTGTGTTGAGTTTCAAAACAGCAAGCTGCATTGGACGATGTTTGGCTAATGAGCTGTTTAATGATTGCTATGATTTATATAATTAACCGTCACTGATGCGTATCCCCACCAGTATCAATTAATAACAGTTGGAACACCAAGGCAAATCAAAGGACAGGTGGGAATGATTGTTAATCAGGTCTGCCTGTGCTCTTTAGTAGCGGCCTGGGCAGAGGAGGAGTGGGGTTCACAAGATACACATGGCGACACCGAAGCGGCCTGCAGAGAGGGAGACGTCAGCAGAGACGGAGCCGGTCGGAATCAAAGGAGCAGCCGAGGAACCAGTGACCAGCCAGAAGTGTGTCTTTGTGTGCAGAGTTAAAATAAAATCTGTACATTGTGAACTCCCGGTGTCTGCGAGCGTTTATCCACCTGGAAGTAGTGACTCCACTATAGCAATATATTCCTTTTGAATATATTTGAAAACCAGCATGATGATTCATCCTTAAATCTAAACTGTACTTAAGTGACTCCATCCCCCTTACAGTTGTAAGTAACAATCACTACGTCTTTTCTTTTTTCTTATTCTGGAAATCCCACCCCAAATAAGTGTTACATGCATATTTACCCGGAAGGTAAATGGAAGTAAATGTGGTCTCATATCTACAGTAAGTGTGGTTAGCTTGATGCAGCTGGTACTCAACATGCACTCTAAAAGCTCTACCCATCAAAATCCCATCAAATCCTTTAGGTTTTGGGTTGTTGAGGTTAGACATAGGTCATGGTCAGGCATGGGATTGTCAGAGCTGCTGAAGAACGGACTTCGTACATTAGAGGAATACTTCCTGAGAGGTTAAAATCAGGGCACAAATAATGATATATTAACACTGAACCCTCTGCTGCCACACCCTTACTTATTTTGATGAGAAAATACTGCTGACATAAAAAGCAATTATTCCAAACATCCTGCAGTGTGTAGCAGCTGATTTGCAGGCATCTGAATCTTTGGACAGTTTTAAGTGTCTTCTAAAAACCCATCTTTATGGGCAAGCCTTATTATTGTTGGGTTTTTTTGTGCTGTGTTTTGCATTGCAAGTTATTTCTCCTTTATGTATTTATTCATGATTTTTCATATGTGTTGTGAAGCACTTTGTAACTGTGTGTTTTAAAAAGTGCTAAATAAATAAAGCTTTACTTACTCATCTGCTTCTCTGACATGTAAAAAAAAAAAAAATCCTAAAAAGGTGTTTACATCCAAATCAAATTACCCACAGTGTAGGAAATGCTTGAGTGTAACATCCACACACACTCACACACTTTTTTTAACCCAGCGAAACGCTGGTAGCTCTCTAGTGTCCAATATTCTAATGTTGGGTCCACTTGATTAGTCTGCTACCCTGGCGTATACTTCCGGGTAGATGTGCTTATTTTACATTCATTTGATTGCAACCTCCCCCTCCAAGAATCGCCACCTTAACATGGTGGAGGGGTTTGTGTGACCCTGTGACCCTGGGAGCTGTGTTGTCCAGGGCACTAGACCCTGGTAGGGTCTCCCAAGGCAAATTGGTCCCAATGGAGGGGCCAGACTAAGAGCGATTTACAAACCCACGATGATTCGCCCAGAAAGGGGCTGCAGTACGTCACCCAGAAATGGGTAACCGGGCCCCCCCCCCTGGAGCCGGAGCCAGACCCAGGAGGGGAGCTCGACGGTGAGCGTCTGGTGGCTGAGCCTTGACCCATGGGGCTCGGCACAGCCCGAAAGACCGGCATGGAGCCGCCATCCTGTGGGCCCACCACCTGCATGGATGTTCTTTTAAGTGAATGACAGCCTTTTGCAGAACAAATGGAAGCGTTGTGCAGCACAATACAATCTGACGAGATGATTCAGATTGAAAAACTGTAATTTCACTGAGCCTGGCCTTACACAAAGCAACCTATACACATACTCTGTTTTTGTTCCACAAATGACTGAGTATTGCTGCAGTGCCTTTTTTAGGTGACCCTGTAGGGTACACCATTGATACCAAAAAAAGCTATCTCCTGTTTCATTCAAACAAATGTCATGGCATAGGGCAAGTAAAAATCTAATCGAAAATTATTTGCAGTGATTGTGTCTTAGTGGACATTGGCTACAACTTTGCTTGTGATAGCTGAAGTGTAATGAAATCAACCTACCTAGTTGTCCTCCAAAAACGTTTGATTTCTGGCAGAATAAGAAAAACTTAACACTTTGTTAAAGAGAGTTGGTACAAGTGAGTACAGTGATTGATTTTAATGGCTTCATAAACAACTATATAAAACAATTCATAAAAATCCATGCACTTTCAGTGTAAATTCAATTTGAAATATAGAGGAAATTTATGTACAACAGTGTGAACCGTAACAGTGACTTCATTCAGTTGGGTGGTTCACCACAAATATACTTGGCTGCATAGAAACATTGACATTATTGCCTACGTAGAAAATAAAATTAAAGGTAAAGAAACAAAAATATGTAAAAGGTTTAGTTTATCTAAGATCTAGTAGGTGCTTCTATTGAAAGACGAGATTTTTTTTCAGACTGTAAAAGTCAATTCCTTTCAACTCACTGATTTCAACACAGAGACAAAAGAACTAAGCACTAGTGAATAAAACTGAGTATTGTTAAAGAACTTTCCCTTTACCAAAAATTACATTCTGAAAGCATTATCATGAAAGAACTAATATACAGATATTCACTCGTAGAACGACAAAAAAGCCTGAGTTGATGGGGAAAGTACAGTCATAATAAATCCCAAAAGCCTGAGGAAAAAAGACCACTGATTTACTATTTTACAAAAATTTACAACAGTATTACTGAAAAAAAGAAAAACATGATACAAGTCAAAAAAAAAAAAAAAAAATTTTTTTAAAATTCCAGGTTATTTTTTTATAGCTAAGATATGTTATTAAATAATTCACTCCTGGTGGAAAAATGAAAACCTGCTGAGGAAATGAGAAATGCTGTAAATGAGGTACTTAAGGTGGTGAGCATGAGCCCAGCCTGGATTCAGCCAGACACCTTTACATCAACTTGTAATGCGATTCATGTGACAACCGACTTCTCATCGAGTTAACACTTAAATAAAGGTAGATAATCACATTAAGCATGATAGAGAGACAGACAGACGAACATAGAGAACAGTCAAATACAGGATCCAGTGTCATGGGTTGGTGGGAATATGAGGCAGCACTCAGGGTCAATTGTGTCCGTTTCTAGAGTTAAAAAAAGTTTATAAAAATAACAAAAATTTGTGCTGCATGCTGTTGAGCCTACACAACGATGCAGCGTTAAACTCTTAAATACAAAAATATGCTTTGATTTTTTTTTTTTTTATCTGCTGCCTAGTTTGAACTGCTCCCTGGCGTTCATCTCCCAAGTACCCGAGATGAGCTGCAGCTGAAGCGAGGAGATGACAGCCATGCTGAACTGACTGATACACAGTGCTTCAAACAGCTTCAGGTTGGAGTCCACAGTCCCTGTAAGGCATTTGCTGTGTTACCGAGTCTATGGCTGCTACTAGCAGACCCATGCAGCTCCTGTTATGTCTTGCGGCTGCTCCAGATCTGCTCCGGTGTGCTCTTGTGGTCTGACGAGTAGTCGAAAGGTGAGCGGTGTCCCATGGGCGAGCGGGGGTCGTACGGTGAGCGCTGGTCTCGGGGAGAGCGAGGTCCGCTGGCTGAGGCTCGCTGCTCTGTCTGCCAGTCTGAATGGTAGCGGTAGGAAGAGCGGTGCTCTGAATGGGAATGATCCTTCATGTCCAGACGATGGTCTCTATTGGAGCGGAACTCCTCCAGCTTCCTGTGCTTACCGTCGTTGTAGTATCTGCATATACACAAAGGCATCAGCATAACTGAGCAACAAAGCAAAGATGACACTTAAAACATTTTCAATGCTAATGTACAGACACCGTGTACCATCTTCAATTACTTTGATATTTGACTTTATATGACCAAAGATTTTAACCCTTTGTTGTATTTTGAATGACAGACAGAAAGTGGGGAGATGACTTGGTACATGGTAGATGTGAACAAAGGTGATCTTTTGCATTTAAGTAAAATAAACCATGACCATCAACTTACCCTTACTCCAACCTAAATAACTTATCCTAATACTTTTAAATTATTGAAATAGGGCTGGACAATATGGCCTAAAATCTATACGATATTCATTACCTGTCCTGGTTAGACCAGTTTAATTACAATGTGACCATTAAAAACACTAGGTTGTTGGCTGATTAATTGGTTGAACTGTTGATGATTGTTTTTGTAGATTTTGTTACCTGCAAATTGTGATATTAAAAATTATGAATCTCACCAACTTTAATTTTCTCATAACAACCTTAGAATGTAACCTCTCTGAAACAATCTGAATTTTTTCCCCCTCTCCTTTCCTCCCTTTGTCCTCTCTAGTGCCACTCTCTCTTTCATTCTCGTGCTCTCAGATTGTTTTTCTCTCGCTCTTCTTTTAAATTGAGTCAGGAAGCTGACGGTTCCTAACTTTGTTTTTAACATTAGTAAACAAAAACAAATGTCCACACCTCGTCCTAAAATCGACACTAGAGTACTTGTTTATGAATTAAGCCATACAAAAGTTGTAGTGGCCACAGTGTCTGTGTTTGACCAATTAGAAGCTGTGAAGGTGGCAAACTCTGCCCCTAAAGTTCCTGAACATCTTTTAGCACCTGGAACTATGGAAAGACTACTGGAAAGATTGTGGCTGACCCCTCCCACCCCGGACACAAACTGTTTCAGACACTCCCCTCCGGTAGGAGGCTGCGGTCCATAAGAACAAAAACCTCACGCCACAAGAGCAGTTGATTCCCATCTTCAGCTGGCCTCATCAATAAGGCCCGGGACCCCCACCGGCTCGAATATGTATTTGTGAGGTGTTTTTAAAGATTTGCGTTTACAGTAGGAACCAATGCGCTTGTGGCTGGGAGCCACAGACAGGGTAGGGAAGTCAGAACGGATTAAGAGACGGACTAACACATTCTTGGCTTGGGCCTTTTCATGGGATTTTTTTGGACCATAAAAACAATATAGAAAAATGACAGCTTTATCCTTTAAAATCAATGGTCTTAACAGGCTTGAATTTAGTAGGCTGAAATCAGAGGGTAGATAATGTGACAGTAATGTTTATTTTGTTCCTGGAAGCAGCACTCTGGCGGTCCTTATCCCTCACCTGTCCTGTCTGTCTCTGTCCCTGCTGTCTGATCTGTAGTGGTCTCTGTCCCGGTGGTCTTTGCCGTTGCTAAAAGAGGGGTATGGCCTTTTCCTGGACTCTCCTCCTGTGGTCTTCCTGTGGGACTCTGAGCTGTGTCTCTCCATACTGCTGCTGCTCTCATGGTATCGACCTGAAGGTTGATGCCTGTCTGAGCTGCAGCTGTCCCTACTGCTCTCGTCCTGGTGAGCGTTGTCCTTCAGCCTTTCAATATCTGAGCATGTGGACAACAAATGCATTAGTACACAGTGACAACTTGCTCTTCTTATTCTCTATGTGCATTAGAGGGAAACTGACTGTACCTGCATGCTTATAGCTGTGGGTGTTAATACTTCTAGTGTTCTGCTCCATTGCCTAAAGAAACAGAATCATCATTGTCATCATGGATTTCTAATGTCAGTACAGGAAGTCATATTGTAATCCAAATCAAGAATTACTGTGGTGCCTTCACATACCTGGGCGTTCTCTTGTCTTTTCTTGATTGCATGCTTATACAGCTTATGTAGTTTCCTGGCGTCAAACTCGGTGAATTTGGAAACAAATATCCACAGATTTCTGTAAAAGACAAACACCATCAGCTTAACATATGTAACATATGAACAGAGAAGCAAGACTTATACCTAAGGGCTGGATCATGAAATTTTAGTTGTTTTAGTTTTAATTAATGATTTAATTGCGGTGCTGTTGTGTTTGACTTTGCAACTAGGCCTAAATCCATGTTATTAATTTCAATGGCTGCTCATCAAAATTATGTGGTTGTTGTCAAAGGACTGTCAATTAATCTTCAAATAGTTTGCGCATGTGCGCGTTCTGACAATGTTTCACCTGCTGCTCTTATTTTAAATAGCTTGTTCTAAAACTGTTGTGCAGGCCTGCATAATGTAAAAAAAAAAGTGCTTCAAAAAACAGTTAATGTAGAAGGACACTTGATTTTATTTTCAAAAGTTAGTATGCAATGGGGAAACACAAAGCAATGTTTCCACTCAAGCATTTTTATGGAAATTATTTAATTGGAAAAGCTGGATGGAAGCAACTCCTCTTGTAGATTAAAGCAAAAGGGTTTATGAATCCACTCTCCACAACACAGTCGGGAAGCTGTGCAGCTTCACTCTGCACCTGCAGCTACTCACTGCCCTAAAGTGTCGTCAGTCTGTCCTGAAGGAACTTATATAGATTTGTTAAATGCGAGTGTACTAACTTTCTCCACTGTTTGATCAGGTCAGGATTTGAATACTCCTTCAGACACTCAGTGATGTGGTCTCCGATCTTTATGAGGCACTGTCTTGTATGTTCGAGCTGCTCGCGCTCCGACAGCCCTTTCTCTGGTCTGTCCAGCTGCTTCAGCGCTGCTTTCACCGGCCGCATCCTCTCTTTACACTGCAACATTCAAACAAAAGTAAACTGCAGCACCAATCCACCAAAATAAATCATAGTATAAATATACTATACAAAATACAACACATGCATATAAGAGGCTATGATTTGCCATTAGCTGAACATTTAACTACATACTGTGCATTCAGAAAGTATTGAGATCCTTTCACTTTTTTCACATTTTGTTATGTTGCAGACATATGCTAAAATATTTTTAATTCATTTGTCCCCCTCATCTACACTCAATACCCCAAAATGACAAAGCAAAAACAGGATTTTAGGATTCTTTTCAAATGTCTTAAACAGAAGAGACTAAAATATCACATTGACATAAGTAATCAGACCCATAACTCCGTACTTGAAGCACCTTTGGCAGCAATTACAGCCTCGAGTCTTCTTGAGTATAACGCAGGGTTTTCTGCCATTCTTCTCTGCAGATCCTCTGAAGTTCTGTCAGGTTGAGGTTTGATTGGGTTCAAGTCCAGGCTCTGGCTGGGCCACTCAAGGACCTTCAGAGAGTTGTCCCTAAGCCAATCCTGCGTTGTCTTGGCTGTGTTCTTAGGCTCATTGTTCTGTTGGAAGGTGAGCCATCCAACAGAACAATGAGGTCCTGAGCGCTCTGGACCAGGTTTTCATTAAGGATATGTCTCCCTCAACCCTGACCAGTCCCTGCCGCTGAAGAACACCCCCTCAGCATGAGGCCGCCGCCACCACCATGCTTCACCGTAGGGATGGTATTGTGCATGTGATGAGCGGTGCCTGGTTTCCTCCAGACATGATGCTTAGAACTGAGGCCAAACAGTTCAGTCTTGGTTTCATCAGACCAGAGGATCTTCTTTAGCTCTTTAGATGTTTTTTACAAACTCCAAGCAGGTTTTCATGTGTCTTTCACTGAGGAGAGGCTTCTGTTTGGCCACCCTGCCATAAAGCCCAGGGTTGCAGTAATGGTTGCTCAGCCAGAGTGGCCGTCAGGTTCTTGGTCACCTCTCTTACCAAGGCCCTTCTCCCCCAATTGCCCAGTTTGGCTGGGCAGCCAGCTCTAGGAAGAGTCCTGGTTGCTCCAAACTTCTTCCAGTTAAGAATAATGGAGTCCACTGTGCTCTTGGGAATGCTCAATGCAGCACAATGTTTTTTTGTAGCCTTCCCCCGATACAATCCTGTCTCTGAGCTCTGCAGGCAGTTCGTTCTACCTCATGGCTTGGTTTTTGTTCTGATACGCATCGTCAGCTGTGAGACCTTATATAGACAGGTGTGTGCCTTTATAAATCATGTCCAATCAATTGAATTCACCGCAGGTGGACTCCAATCAAGGTGATCAAGAGAAATGGGAGGCACCTGAGCTCATTTTTAAGTGTCATAGCAAACAGTGTGAATACTTCTAAAAATCCTGTTTTCACTTTGTCATTATGAGGTATTGAGTGTAGATTAATGAGGGAAAAATGAATTGAAACGATTTTAGGATAAGGCTGCAACATGACAAAATGTGAAAAAAGGAAGGGGTCTGAATACTTTCTAAATGCACCATATATATATACTGTTTTGTACCCATTTGTATTTAAATTGGACTGTTTTGTGAGATACTGAAATGTTGTGAAATTCGACTCTTCTTTAAGAAACTTTAAAGCAGCTATAATCAATATTTTTATAAAAACAATCTATCAAATGACAATAGAAAACAATGTGACAATGTGAAAGAGGTCGCTGGTAGTGATGAACCTACAGACAATTATCACCTGATTCTGCAGCTCCTCTCTGCTTTACAGAGCTTTATACTGAGTTTCAGCTCATTGTTTAGCGGTCCCACCCACAACTTTACTGTTTTGGTTCTCATAGCATTGTTTTCAGCCACAGCAGGCAGCTGTTTTCAGGGAAAAAGCTCTAAAAATCCACTGTAAACTACCTGCTCAGCACCAAACAGCAGAGACTGTTAGAGACTAGCTGGTGAACATAGTGGGGCATTTATCTGTTTGCCAACAAGTTCACTCTATCAACTTTAAAGGTGATGATATGTCCACGTTGTGCTTACTACTTGATTATTAGATATATTTAATTCAACCATTTGTATTTGTCAGGAAATATTTTAGTCTAATTTCCAAAGACTTCTGGGTCTTTGGCTGACTGGTCTTCTGGTTCTGGGGTTTGCAGTTTTGTGCAAAGAGCACAAGTGTACAGTAAGTCACAAAGTTACTCTAATGCTAAAAGTGTTCAACTTGTGGGTCATTTAGGGCCCATTAATACAGGTGTAGGTGCATTAAAACAGGCCTGACCTGAGGGAAGCAACATTATTGTGTCTTATGTGTTTGGTCACCATGAAACATCACATTAAACAATGTCCTCTTAGGTTAAAGTCAGTTTACACTGCAAATGAAATTGAAGTACCAAATATATATTGCTGTCTATATTCAATCACTTATTTTCTTGATTTAAGTTGAACATAGTTTTATATAGATTTATTTGTTATTTATGTTTTTTTAGTTATTTTCTAGTACTTTTTAGTTATCAATCATAACTTTGTTAACATTTAATGTTGAACACTTATTGTTATTCTCTTTTATTGTTAATGTTATCTTCCATATAAAGTTGATTTCCTTCATTCGTTTATTATGGAATATCGGAATATTAACCGATATATGTTATCAGATTGTTTTTTCCTTTCCTTAAAAATCCAATATGGCTCAGGCTCTCTTTACTGTAAACACTACACATACGTGTTGATTTACTCACCCTGATCTTTGAACTTGTCAGCAGCGTCTGACGCCTTGTCCTTGACGTTCTTCACCACGTCATCAATCTTGGCTTCATTCTTGATGAAAAATGGTCGAATGATGCGGTTATAGATTAGGTCGGATCCGTTGGAGGGAGTCGGAGCCATGCACCACACCAAGAAGGCACACTGGGAAAGAAGACAAGAGCTCTCTCATCAAACTAGAACAGGACACAGACATCACAGTTACATTACAGGTTGTACTGGTGAAACTATTCTCAAAATCTCATTTTAAAGGTGTCAATTACTCCACTTTATAAGTCACTCAACTACACCAAAGTTTGTGCTGAAAGAAATTATTTTGTCGTAAACAAAATTACAACTGAACCCCCCCCCCATCAGATGTTAACAAAACAGTGTTTTATTTCAAGTAAAAAGAATGCTGACATGTTTGTCCATCCTACCAATAATAAAGATCTCAGTTTACTTATACATATATATATATATATATAGATTTAGAAGATTAGAATTTTATATTACATGATAACCATCTGTGAAGGTTCTGTCTTAACTGTTTGGACATTTATAATAACATTCAAGCTGAATCCAACATGTCATAAACTTCACCTTCTTCAGATCTGTTGATTATTGTTGGTCCTAAAACCAGCTTCCACCACCACCAACAGCTAGACTGGTGTGGTGAATTGTGCAATATACTTAGCTCTGAATACCGAACAAAAGCAGTATTGGGATAAGTGTATTTTTCTGACATGGGACGCATTTGCCTGCTACCTGGCAGGACATGACAGACAGCAAGTGTGGGTATTGGGACAGACCCACAGTTAAGTTACTGTAGCAGAACCTAAAGTTGCAGGCTGTGGTTTCTACTCTGGTCAGTTAGCGAGGAGCACCATTAGCAGTGTTAGCAGCAGGCTAGCCTGCAGGTGCCTTACATACAAATACTGAATTAATTCATTTGTATTAATATTGCTACCACTTTCATTCAATTTGTCCTTGTCCTGCTAACAATGTGTTTTATTCAGTTGTGATGCTACATTGGATGCCGTTTCATTAATACTGTTTCATTAATACATTTAAATACTGTCAGTTTCATATATACTAGTGTGTATCCCAATGCAGTGCAAAATAAACACTGATAGATAGCTGTCAGACCATGGAAAATCTAATCTAAATGAGCCACTTGTGTTTAATGCTGTTTTGTTTTGATTTTGGACAGATATACAAGGATATACTTCATATTTCACCTGTTAAACAACTTATCTTTGAGATTTACTGTGAAAACACAGCTCACAGGTATCAAAGTCAGGAGGGGAAAGCTGTACACTCAACTCGGTCTTTTTATTTTTTTGGTTGTATGAATTGATGTTTCAGAACATTTGCCAACACATTGATTGAAACACAAACAAACAGACCCAGCTGTATTACCTTTCCAATATAGTAGAATGGGAACCAGGAGAGGAAGATATCAGCAAAAAACTCTGCCACACTGAAGACTCCATACACTACCCAGTAGGTCAGCCATTTAGTATCGTCGTCTTTGTTAACACTTTCAATGGCCTTAATCCTGGAAACAGAGAGGAACAACAGGGAAATAGTTTGATATATAAAGTCATTACTCTCACTCTTGAAAAAGTCATCTGGTCCAGTATGCGGTCGTGTCATTCTATCTTTTTTTTTTAAAACTTCCATCCCTCATTCATTTTCTCTCCTTCCCTTCTCCTTCTTTCCTTGTATTGTCTTCCTTTTTCCCTTCATATTCCTGACTACTTTAGGGTGTAAAATTTTGCAGTGCCTGAATAGGACCAAAAAAAGGTGCCAGTGCCCTAATCCCCTACCCCTAAGCAGTTGCATGACATGATCATCGCATGTGGCTTGGATATATTTATATTTATATGCATATGTTGGTAATATATCCCACTTCAAATGTATTTTTGTATTTCATTACATACATTTCCACAGTTTGTACATAAATGTATATTTGGCTAATAAAAACTTTTTATGTAGCTATTGATACAAATCAAATTGCCAATCAAAGGCAGAGTAGGGCAGGTCTTCGTGGAATGTTGGTGGGAAAAAAAAAATCAAGCGTTTTACGCGGGTGTTCAGGGGTGCATACCTAGACCTAGACTCACCAGGTGGCGGTACGCAATAAGAAGTAAGGGTACTCTCAGAAGTGCCAGCTGTATCACGACTGTCTTGATAGGAAAACGGAAAGTGTAAATAGACAGCCAGACCTTATGGGCGTGTTATTAAATAGTGGTGAAACAGTTAGTGTCTATGCCTCAGTATGCCAGGAAAAATAAAATAGGCATCAATAAAAAAGGAAGGCAGGTGCTGTATCACTGCTATGATATAGGCTAGGTAGCACAACTAAAATGTCTTTACTCACTTCTCCAATTCAGTGAGGTAACTTTGAACTTCAGCTGGTGAAGAAAAGAATCTAACAGCTCCTTGGTGTCGGATCCGAAGTTTGGCCAGGTAAAACAGGGCATAGTCAATATTTTTCACTTTTTCATTTTTCTTTTTGTCTTTCCTTGTGGGTGAAGGTGACTTTTTGCGATGATGGGTCTTGTCTGAAACTTTCCCTCTCCACCATGGAAAGCTGTCACAGCCCAGGAGCTTCAGTATGAGCTGCTCCAGGAACTCTGCTGTGTCCCGTCCCTCCTTCTTCTCTGGTATATTAATAATGTTCACGTTGGAAACAACAACAACGTTGTGGCAGTTGCTTGCCGTCCCCTGTGATTGGCTTGTCAGTAGCGCAGTATTGCAGTTATCGCAACAGCCCTAGCTCTCATCTGGAAAGTTTGTTACAACATTAAGTGAGTTTGTTCTTCTACTGTCTGAACGGCATTCTGTGAGCCTTGTGCACCGCAAAGTCCTCCACAATCTACTCTAGGGTTCAACTTCTCTGCTTGTTCATTCTCAAATCATAATATAACCAGTCCACTCAGCCTCTCTGTCCCACTATAACTGGTCCACTCAACCTCTCTGTGTCATTGCGTTCCTTTCAAAATGTTTTGAGTTAAAGGAGGCTCTGCAGTCACATCAGGGATTACTGTCAAAAAAAGCAGAAAGGCCACACACAGAAATGTGTACTCCTTAGCCACTAAGTGGTCAGTGTGTTCACTGAGTTCCTAAGTGAACGCAGAAATCACTATTGGAGGATCTACCACGAGCATGTTAGCATTTAGCCAGCACGCACCTGCTGGTCATGCAACATTGTCTCGGCAGGTGGTGCATTAATCCATTGATTAATTAAGGTAGATGCAACCTTTTTTTAAACTATGCCGAGGTACAATAATGCTAACCTTAACCCATAATGACGTCATCCTCAATCACACTGTGCTTTTTGTACTGTTCACTAACTGCTAGCCCAGGCACGAGTGTGACCGCACCCCCCACACCCCCTGACTCGGCCAGTGAACTATTTCAGTTCACTATTTGATTATTATTATTATCAACAGTAGTTATTTTGTGTATTGTATTTGTTTTGTTTTATAGTTTTTGGGCACTAGGGGCACATCTCATTCAGGCAGTATATGTAATCCTGGTAACTGAGGTAAGCAAAGGCACTTGGGGGGAGGACACTTGGTTTTTTACCAGAGCAAGAGAAAGACACAGGTCGAGACGCATGGTGGAACTCTGTTTGTTTGTATGATCAATGGATTAAACCTACCAAAAGCTGAATCCATTTGGAAAATAAACTTTCTTTACCTGCGTACAACATGTCTTTTATGGTGCCTCATTCTTTGGATTTTCAATTGGATTTCATTTGGATTTAGTTCTCTTGAATGCGCAATACTGGCAGGCACACAAGGCTGCAAGCCCAGCCAAAGCGTATCGCCGTACATCGCAACAAAGACCCACCATGGAGAATTGAGTGTTATTGCAGTAGAAGGAAAGGTCAAATCAGAATGGATGGAGGGGAAAGCACACTCCTCCCCTCCTCTCCTCCTACTTACCAAGGCTGTTTGTTCTGTAAAATGAGTGGTCTCTTACTGGATCAGTGCACACAGTTTAAAGGAAAATTGCACAGGGAAAATATTAACTTCATTAAGAAGAAGGGACTCTGTTTCGGCTGCTTAAAGGTGGGCCGCACAATAGCAAAGATTGTAAGTTAAGTTGTGATGTTTGTAGCCAAGAGCACCCAAGATTTCTCCACCCGAGCACCCAAGATTTCTCTACATTGACCATCAGAACAAAGGAACATCATCAGAACAAACAGAACAGGTCAAGGAATCAGCAGTCGGCAATGCAACTGCTGCACCTCGGACATATGGTCATATTGGAGCTGGTTGTGAGGACGATTGCATCTTTTCTATTGTACCAGTCCAGGTTAAGAGCAAAAAGGGTCATAAAATACTACAAACAGCCTGGCACATCGGTTGATGATGAAATGAAGAACTAACATTCTGTTGCGAACAATGGGGCAGGAAAGACAATTGCTAGTCATTCAATATCTGGTTTGAAAGTGCGTGGATCGGACAACAATTACGTTATTGACTTGCCTTAAGTTTTCACCCAAAGGTGCATGCTTGTATCCAAGTTTAACTTTCCCAGGCAAAATGATGTGGATCAATGGCCATATTTGAGTGGCACTCATGAGCTGATGTAATTGGTCAAGGCTATGCTGAGATTGTGCCAGAGAACCAGTTGAATCAAAGAAACGGTAAAATCTGAAATATTTTGCATCACAGAGTATATCACCCTAGGAAAGGAAAGACAAGAGTCATGTTTAACTGTGGAGCAGTGTACAAGGAGATGTCATTTAACTGTCAACTTCTACAGGGTCCGGCTCTCACAAACTCCCTCAGTGGAATACTCATCAGATTCCAACAGGAACCCATTGCATTGACGGCTGACATCCAGGCCATGTTCCAAGTCTCAGAAAAGGACATCAACAGCACTCATAAGGGAAACTAGTAGTGGTCTTGAACAGTGGCGGTACATTGGTTCTAAAGAGAATCCAGCTGATGACATGTCAAGAGGGATGAAAGCCAATGACTTATTGACACGCAAGAGGTGGGTTAATGGACCAAGTCTAACCTGGAATTCCATTGTATTGCTGCGGATGACCAGGAGGTCAAAAGAGACCTGACAGTCGGTTTCATTATCACAGGTGTGATAGAGAATCACACCAACCGTTTGATCAACTACTTTTTAACCTGGTTAAAACTGAAAACTGCTAGCCTGGTTTCTGAGAAGCAAGAAATCTCATGCTGCTGCGACAGACATGAAAAGAAATCCATGTTGTTGTCAGCATCAATAAAAAGCAGTCAGGCTGCATCCTGAAGACCATGCCACGGCAGAAAAGGTAATAATTTGTTTTGTGCAAAGTCAACGGTTCAAAGATGAAATTGCCTTATTGGAAATTGGTGCTGTAAATGTCAAGAAGGACAGTCAGCTGTACAAACTGGATCCAGTAAGCTACCGCCCCCAGAGGCTCATGGATTCTGGGACGGGTTTTGGAAGCTAAACCCAATGCCAAAGGCCTAGTGCACACTGTACAGCTTAAAACCAAAAACAGGAAAAGTCACAAAGCTCTGTTTGCTATTGGAGGCAACAGACTAAGACTGTTTTACAGGGACTAGTGGTAATTCCACCAACAAAGAAGATTCAGTCAAGTGTACATGACACATAACATTGAGAATGCTTGTTACTATTTTCTTGTGTTAATAGCATGGTGAGAAATGTATTTTGTAATTGTGTTTATATTTTGCACAAGTAGGGGCCAGAGTGTAGAAGCCATTTCAGTATTTGATTATTATTATCATCATCAGTAGTTATTTTGTTTATTGTATTTGTTTTGTTTTATAGTTTTTGGGCACTCTATCTTTGAACTACTGTCCAAAGAATGCAAAGAAGAAGGCATATCCTAAATGTCTTAGTCGGAAAATGTTACATTCAGAATAAGTTTAGAAATTTAGTTTCCTCTGCACAAACTAAAGCAGCTTCCAGCCTCTGTCTACTCCCCTCTTTTCTCTTCATATATTGTGAAGAAGACCTGAAGTCACTGCACTGACAAGTTATATGACATCATCCCCACCCCACTGTATTCATTCTGTCTACAGAATCAGGAACTGCATGTAACAGTTATTATGTAGATCACTGTGTTGTAAAATAAATGTGGCAACACTATGCACAGGAAACATGTCATGACACCCTTTTAGCCACACAATTCAGTGCACATTTGTATTCATACTCTGCCACTCTGCCTCTACTATTACAACATTATTTTCCTGTTTGGAGAAGCCATCTCTGCATATGGTGAGCCATTCTTGTCCACAGGGAACTTTGTGGCATGCCATTCCCCTCTCTCTCCCCTTATATACTGTCTACTATGCACTGTCCAATAAAGGCAAAAGAATACCTAACAAATCAAGATGATGATTTCTTTGTCATGATTGGTAGTTTTCCAATTAATAGATCAATTTAATTATAAAATGAGTCTATAAAATGTCAAAACGTTGTACAAAATGCCCATCACAAGTTCCCAAGGTGGCATCTTTAAATGACTTGTTTTCTCCTACCACAGGGTATAGGTGTACAGAGACGTCATTACCTGTATCTGTTGAACCAACAAAATTATCTGTTTCTGTATTCGGAGAGAAGACTGGAAGTGGGCGTGGTTTATACTGGAAGTTGCGTTAATTCGGGTAAATGTTGTATTTTCTAGCCTAATATTCATTCATGCCTTCAAAGCATCAAATTGAATTAATATTGACTACTAAACTACTAAGTTTTAGTAGTTTAACTAATAACTTTAACTGGGGGACATTGAACACTCAAACGGAAAGAAATTATTTTATAAATTGAAAGATTTTGTTTAGCATTGGCAAGAGAAACTATTTTCAGTAATGATCTGATCTAGTATTGTTATGAATTCAGTAGACTTGGTGATATTTATTAGGGTGCGGGGTTACGGGGTTGTAGGAGTGGGACCCAAACGCAGACATACTCAGGGGTAGTGGTAAAACAAAAAGGTTTATTGATCTTGGTATGACAGGTAGATAGGTCTGTAAACACAGGAAGGTCCAAAGCACAGAAGTAATCCAACAAAAGATAGTCCAAAACAATGTGGCAAAAATAATTTACAGAACGGGGAACAAGGAACGAGGCACGAAGAACATGGAGCAAGGAAACATCCGACAGTAGGTAATGACCCGACAAGGCACACAGGGAAAAGACAGGTATAAACAGAGACAGACTAAGAGGGAAACTGAACCAGGTGAGTAACGAGACACAGGTGAACATAATCAAGGGAGAGACAAGAGGACAAAAACCCACAGGGAACACAGAACAAGACCTTCAAAATAAAACCGGAACATAAACTAATAAAAGACCAAGACCAGAACAACGAACATACTCAAAAGCCAAGACGGGAAGGCATGAACACATAAAGAACATGAACAAAGACTTTCAAAACAGGACCAGAACTTTAAACATAACCAAAACCAGATAAATACCATGAAACCTAACAAGTATATTCACTGCAGTATGGTCCACATTGATCACGGCCCCAGATCCAGTGACCTCACGTTCTACCCAATGCCCTGTGAGTGACATGTAGGCATTAGTGGAAAACCTGCTCGTCCAAATGTCTGTCAAAGTGTCAAATCACTTGTTGCTGTCACTTCAACTTGCTGTTTGTTTGAATAACCATGTTAGTGGAACGAAGTCAAAATTACATGAAACCTATGGCTGATACATACACTATGTTGCATCTTAAACAAAATCCAGCTGCCACACGCGGCTTTTGTCTTGCTAGCTCCCGCATATCCTCATCCTCCTCGAGAGTTTCCCTGAGTGATAGCCGGGAATGGTCAGCTCTCAGCTCGCTGCCTGCTGTGCGCTAACTTGGTGGGGGAAACTACAGAATGTAGCAACCACTTTTCAATAATGTGTAGTAAATGAAATGACTGCAACATAGGACTTTGATTTCACCAAACAGAATGGGCATTTTTATCTTGGACCTGACTTGTTTTGTCAAATAATAACAAGCAACTTCGGGTGGAAGAAATATCTGTATCCATCTCATTATTTCTGCTTTCCTAAATAACGTATTCAGGTACATCACTAACACAGGGTCCAACTGCAACCAGAGAATGATTGGAATTTTTGCTTTATAAGTTTTTTCAAAATTGTTGGCGATTATTTTTCTGTTGATTGACTAAATTAATTGAAAATGGTTTCAACTCTGATTTGACAAAGCTGAGCTTGTAGTTCTTCTATTGGTATGATTCAGTGTATGTTTTCACTGTACTGCAGTTTTGATGATGTCTATTGATGATGTGGTTCTGTTGGCTTCCTCAGACTGTAACTTTCAGCACACACTGGGGCGGTTTGCAGTTGAGTGTGAAGCAGTCAGGATGGAAATCAGCACCTCCAGGTGGTCATGGTTCTCTGTGGAGATCGCAGATACAAGCGGCCGAAATGAGTTTCCTCCATATGGTGACTGGACTCACTCTTAGAGATGGGGTAAGGAGCTCAGACGTCCGGTGGGAGCTCGGAATAGAGCCGCTGCTTCTTCATGTTGAAAGGAGCCAGTTGGAGCTCTGCCCTCCTGCAGCCGGAGACACACCAGCACCTAATTCTTCTCTGCTGCAGCTGCTGATTTGCTGCTGCTGATTTGACATCTTCCTTTTGTTCCATTTTCACACGGTTTATCAGAACTTTACTCTGTAACAGATGCGACTTGAAATGTAGCGAAGTACAATACTTGTGATAAAAAGTCCTTAAGTAAAAGTTAGTATTACCCATTTCAAAAAAACGACTTTGTAACAGTAATGAGAGTAAATGTAATTAATTACTTCCACCCTTGGTTAAGTATATAACATAGTGTTACAGAAACACACTTTAGTTGCCTGCTCTCTTGTTCTTGTTGGTTTATCTTTGAACAACATTTCAGGACCTCTTGTCAAACACAGAGCAGTAATTAGTTTTCACTTTAAGTTTGTTCCTAATATCAGTCTTTATCATGCTTTTATATTCTCACTGAGGCCTGTGTGTCTCAGTATAAAAGCTCCTCTCTGTTTTCAGTCACACGCTTCCATGCTGTTTTAGTACAGCAGGCTGCCAGCTTTATTTGTCCAACTACCAGTAATGAGAAACAGCTCAACTCTAGACCAGATCATCTCAGCACTCCCTCTGTTAACTTCAAAACTCAGTGACCCGGGAGGGAATTTGGGGCTGTCAGGGCGCTAATGTTGGAACATGTGAATAGTGAACAAATACTAAGGCCTCTAGTTTCACAGTGGTATGGTTACAGCAGTATGTGCAGGCATACTGCCTCAGCTGGCAGCCGTGAACAGGTTGCAACTGTTAAAGAGTAAGATCCTTTTGGTTTAACAAAAAACACAGTCGAGAGAGAAACTTTTCCTTGACGAGACTTCTGTTTTTGGTTAAACAAAAAGTATTTTACTCTTTAACAAAAAGGTCTTTCTCTGTAGGAATCCTTTCCATAATGTTGTCTGTAAGGGCAAAATGTATCATTATGAGTGTTTTATGGTGT
>LKNJ01005074.1:0-26051 GCA_002120245.1 Maccullochella peelii | reverse complement strand
ATTAAGCACCGGCTCCGAACTAGCACTCAAACTGCCTTGGTGGAAAAGGGGTATATGATGATGGCTCCTGTTCTCTTGGTTTTTCTCTATTGGGTATCACTAGGCTTCAGGAAATCTAATTTAAGATTTTATGAAGGTTTAAGATGGAAATCTGTTAAGCAGGTTTTGAGTATATAGTTTGTTGTCAAGAATACACAAATTGTCAGTATGTATACTAAATCTTGATTTTACGAACCTCCCAAAGTCAGTGTGATTGACATCCGTCAGTGTACACGTTAAGTCATTTCTTGTTAGTACAAAACAGGAAATTATATTGATTTCTTGGTTACTAACAGCACAAACTGTACACTATGACAATATATATTATAAAGTACACAGTGAATCCTATTAGTATGTAGTGTGGACTTTTACTTCCTTATTTTCCTCTCTTATCTCCCCTATACTTCCTCCTGTGGGGCCCCTTCTCTCCTCCTTCCTCCATTAGCTTTTATTTGTCCTACACTGCAGACAGCAGTGAAGAACAAAGGTTTCAATGTCACTGTGCATGTCATAGGTAACCACTAGACAGCTGCTCATATCACATATTCACTTCAAGTGACTATAAGCAGCCAGTGTTGTCTCGTTCTGATATGATTAAGGTTTCTTTTTGTTACATTATATACCGTTTTAGTCAATCATTAATTTTTAAATAGTTATTTTTTCGAAATTAAGTCTCCACTTGAAGTCGAGATGAAATGGCATTTCGAGAGTGTCTAGCTTCCGTGAAACAGGATAGGCAGGCAGGACATAATGTTGGGAGGAGTTTGATTTGAACGTTGAAACGTGGGTGTGCCATAACAAACATTTAGAATTACAGTGATTCAGAGTTGGATGCTAGCCTTCATTCAATCGTACAGGACTACTCGCCTCCTTCAACAACCATCATCACGCCCATAACCACGGTATTTTGTGGAAACGGAACAAGGTTTGAGGTGGCGAACACCCGAAGACAAACCAACGTACCATGCTGTTGCTAGCTAGCTAACTAATGAATCCTAGCTCTGTGCTGCTAAAAGACTGATTTATGGGTGGATGTCATGATATTATTGGTTGAAATTGGTTGGTTCAAGCTTACGTTAGCACATGTCATATTTTGTCATGATTGGATTTTGATATAAGAATACAAAGAAATTGATTTTTTGTGTTTTTTTGGTATATATTGTTAAATAGGTGCACAATATGACAGGGGATGTGATCTAAAAGGGTTTAAAAGGCATTTTTCATTTCATCTTGACTTTAAAGAGAATAATGTATCGCATACTTTTCCTGCCACTGAATATACTAGCTGGTCAGTCTGCATTTATAAGCTACCAACTCTAAAGTAATTTAATTAGTCTTAGTCCACGTTTTAGCCTTATGTATGAAGCAGATATGATTTTACAGTGTTTTTAACTCTTGCAGGTTTGTTTCTTCTGGCTAAAATGCCACTCTCCTGATGGGATAGTTTCAAGTTCCATATCTTCTCTTTTCGTTTTATTTATGGTGTGTATGTTGTTTGCCACATGCTTATATACAGCAGGGCCAAATACAGAAATCGTGATAGAGCGTGGTCTTTCAATTTGAGAGCATGATTTATTGATTTCATGTTCAGATTTTATAATACTCTCCCTCAAAACCCTGCTCTGGCACTCAAATAGCCCCTGCTTGCACTTGGATTTGCTCTGCTTCTGCTCAGACTGTACGCTTGCCCTCAGATATATTGTTGCTTGTGCAGACTTCCTGCGCTCCAGCTTCAGCCCTTCTCCTCGCACTCAGACTGCTTCTGTGCGCTCCTGAAACGTCTGCTCTCACATTTCTGCTCTGCTCTCTTATTTTTTTGTGCAACAACCCTGTCAAAATTCCCCAACCAACAGAATGCCAGCTGTAATCTTAACTAATGAAATGATCGCTGCCTCGTTGTGGGCGAGTTCACTTTACTTCTTACAGCGTCCCATACAGGCGGTTACTCTTTAACCGGGTTCATCCACGGCTTTATTATATGTATGTATATGTATGCAGTTAATATATATACCAGCGCCTGTACTTTTTCTTAAACTTTTCTTTTACTATAATACTTAATATACTGTATATACTGTATACCAGCGCCCGTACTTTTTATTTTACGATAATAGCTACATTTATTTTTGTTTTTCCCAACTTTATTTAGAGAAATAGGTCATTAAAGTGACAGACACATGAAAACATCAAATAAGAGCACATTTCAATCATTTTCACAGCCTTCATACTGAATGAAAAGGAGAATGTGTCAATGTAATGTTTGTAAATGTCTGATATCATTAAACCACCCATACACCAGAAGAGGGGGCCACTAATGCACCTTAAACGCTAGTTGCCACCTGCCATTACACAAGAAGAAGAAGAAGAAGAAGAAGAGCCAATCAGAAGCCAGGAATAAAAGAGCCAATCAGAAGTCAGGAATAAAGGAGCCAATCAGAAGTCAGCCTTAAAAGAGCCAATCACGTCGCAGGATTAAAAGAGCCAATCAGAGGCCAGGATTAAAAAAGCCAATCAGAAGCCAGAAATAAAAGAGCCAATCACGTCGCAGGAATAAAACAGCAATATTGCCCAGCTCTGATGCGAAGTGTATTCAACATCATCTTCAGGACCACAGACAGCTGACATTAAGGAGCTCTTAACTGCGAATGCAGGAACTCACTCGGTATCACTTAAGTGCGGCTTTGGATTAACAATTATTTAACATTATCTGACAAATCAATGATTCTATTCATTGTTATAGCAGTAGTCAAATTAAAGGTATTGAATAGTGGCACTGCTATTGGTAGCTTCAAACTAAACATTGTATCAGCTGCAGTAAGCATTACTAGTCAAGCCCTACATCCCACACCAGGAAAAACAAAACAAATATATATGTATTTGAATCCATAAACCATATTCAAATAATTCATGGTATCCTGGGTACATAATCATTGTCTCGGTTGACACACACACACACACACACACAGAAGAACGTTTGAACAGGTGGGTAGAAGCAAAGCACTGTCTCATGTACACATACACACAGTCTCACACACACACACACACACACACACACACGCACAGACAGGTGGACAGACAGGTGTAACTGCCCTATCCGTTCCCCAGCTGTTGGGTATTATGCAAATGAGGTATAGGTTTTCAGAGTCAACAGAAAGCCAAAACAGTGTTGTGACGGACACACACAAAGAGTGGCTTATAGAATTAACAGTTAATTTTCAATGCATTACATGGAACATTTCCACATATCAAACAATAACAAGAGTAACAGGAATGGTGAGAGGATGAGATTTTCATCTGTCTCTCTCGTCCGTCTGTCTGATCTTCATTCTTCCTCTCTTGGAGCAAACAATGTTTTTCAGCCAAAACAGATGAGAGGAAGAGAAGAGCAGTCATGCTGAGCTCACTGTCCAATCAGCTTCTTCCATTTATCTTTGACAAGACCCGATATACTACATAACTCACACACAGCCACACACATACTTTATACATGCAGGCCCGGAAAAACAGACGCACACACAGTAAGCTTACTGTAACGTAATATCACAAAGGCTTACCATAAAAAGATACCATAAACTCAAAATGGGAAAAATAACAATAATATAATAACTACTTTTTGGTGATCAGAAACATACCTGCCACCTCATAATGGAGCAGAGCCAGTGTGACCACCTGCCACTACCCTTATATAAACCAGCTTAACCTGCTTAAGTCTAACCTCAGCCTGATGTAGACACCCAAACACTGTAGATGATGGATCAAGTCCAATTCTGAGGTTTATGCTTTGCATTAATAGCTGTAAATTACAAAAAACCCAAACCCAAAGGTTATACACAAACACATTTGTAGTTTTTAGAACTACTTTGACATTGATACATATTGGCAAATACACTGACAGATGTCACCTTAAACTGAATCAGTCTACAAAATAAGAGTTATTTGTAGATGGTAAGCTAAGTGGCTAATGTGCCCCTGCTATCCACAGGACAAATACAGCTCTCAAGCTACATTAAGTACTATCAGAAGAGAAGAGATAAAAGGGACAGAGGACCGAGAAAAAAGCCATGAAGGAGAAATAGTAATGATTTTTTTCAGCAGGCGCTCAGTATGAGAGGCAGAGTGGAACCTTTTATGCTCTTCGTCAGTCCTGGGAGGGACAGACAGACAAACAGAGAGACTTAATTTACATGCCTGGTCATTCAACACTCGACAGTTGCGATGCAGTTGGGATGAAATGAAACATTTTCAACCAAAACTGTCTTAAACGTTTTAAGTTCTGTCATGTTGAGGGCATCACGAAGGACAGATACAAAATTCTATTCTCCGTTTCTTTTGTTTCCCATGCTACATGCCAAAAGTGGTAGGACAGAAGAACAAGACAACTGTTAAGAGAACTGAGAAATCAAGTTCAACCAAGATGTGGAAAGTAATAAAGTCATAAAGTACAGAATTTGATAGACTGAAACTGAAACGGTCCATTTTTATTTAGCTACTTTTGCAAATGACTTTAGTGTTTTTATTCAAGATGTGTTATTGCCAACAAGCAGGCCAGAAACAAAATTTCCAGTTTGTTGAGCAAATTCATCTGGCAAATGTGCTGGCTTACTCATTAACATTTGGTGGCAAAAGTATCAGTTTTGAAGTGCTGTGCAACAGACTCAATTTAAGCGAAACACCACTGGTTTGTCGCTGATTATGTGATTTATAGCTGGATTGCCATATAGCAAATGGTTCAGTGTCCTGTTTAGGATGGCAGATTTTTTAGAAGATGCAAGATGCATTTAAAAAGATTTTATGTCGTCATGCATCCAGAAGTTGTCCTGATTCCTACTGCATGACGACACTGAACACTACAGTTTACAGTAGAGCTGCAACGATTAGTTAATCAATCGATTAGTCGATCCACAGAAAATTAATCTGTTATTGTTTCTTCGTTTTAGTCATTTTTCAAAGCAAAACTGCCAAACATTTTCTGGTTCCAGCTTCTTAAATGTGAGGAATTGATGTTTTGGATGGATATCTGAGTTTTGGACAGTTGGTCAAATCAATGCAATTTGAATACATCCCCTTCATGAGCTGTGGGAAATTATAACAGGCATTTTCACTATTTTCTGACATTTCATAGACAAAATGATTAATCTAGTCACAGCTGAGGTAGCACCTCTGCCCCATTCTGAGTCAGTAAAAACCCTGCCATTGTTATGCTGGGGCTATTCTGTGAAAAGGCGTTGTTCTGGGCGTTTTGTCTTTCACTTTAAATGTAAGTTCCAAAATGACACATTCTTACATTTATTTCTGTTTTTGAGGTATGACTACGATTAGTCGATCAATCAAGTAGTCTAGTGACAGAAAATTCGGCTCAGTCATTTTTCAAGCAAAAATGCCAAACATTCTCTGGTTTCAGCTTCTCAAATGTGAAGATTTGCTGCTTGTCTTTGTCACATATAGTAAAATTCATATTTTAAGGTTTAGAATATCACCATGGGCTTATTGTAAATTGCATATTTTTCCACTATTTTTTAACACTTTATAGACTAATCAATAATAATAATTGATAGAAGTTAATGGTAGAAATTTGACAGTTCTACACAAAAATTCAGAGTATTGCTGCTTCTCAAATAAGTAATTTTACAGTGTATTGTGTGTGTGTGTGTGTATCTCAAACCTTACAGTGAGAGAACTAAAAAGGATAGCAAGGTTTGTAGTCAAACCAAATTACTCTCTCTCTCTCTCTCTCTCTCTCTCTCTCTCTCTCTCCCCTTCATCCTTCTGTCTCTCCTGTGTGTGTGTGTGTGTGTGTGTGGGTAAAGCAAAGGTTTGAATAACAAGCAGCCAGCTAAGTGGGTCAGGGTCGGAGGAAGGGGGAAGAAAGGGGGAAAGAGACTATTAGGATGACAGACAAGGACAAAAGAAAAGAAAGAAATACAGTGTATCTAGGAAAAAGGGGGCAGAGCAAGGAAGAGAAAGAAGGAGAGGTCGGGAGATATGAAATGTATGTTGACGGAGAAAGCGGTACAGACAGGACTTAAGGGGAGAGATTGATATGGAGTGAGGTAGGAGGGTAAAAAGACACATATGTAAAGTGGAGAAGTGTGATTTCACTAAATTTCTTTCAGACTTCTATTTCAGCTGATATCCCGTTGAACTAAATTGGAAATATTCATTCAGGCTTTTAAAAAAATTATTACAAAAGTAAAGTAAATCACCTTGTATTCAATCTGAAAATCTTTTTATTAAGTGAAAAAAATATGCTAGTGAGGTGAGATACCGAAGAATCATTAAATAATAGGAACTGTCTGACCTCACTTTTTAAATTTTCTTACAGAAAAAATGTGATTCTAAAGCGTAAAAGGATAGATCTGATGAAACTTTAACTGAAACAGAATATAGCATACTTACAGATGTTTGTCGGATAGTAAAAAATCCAAATAAATGTACTGAAATAAAGGTTCCGTAGTCAACAACCATGCCAGCAAAATGTTTGCGGCGTTGGGTTTGACTTCCTCTTCAAATAAAGCCAGTGTCAAAGATGGAAACATGACGTCTCCTCGGGTTGTGAGGCTATCTTCGTATAAATGTGTCAAAAAGACACAGTTAAATTGCTGGAGACCATTTTTATCACTCATGGTCGTGAATCTATTTGGCTGGACTGGACTGAATGGACTTCAGTTGACTCTAAACTGCATCAGGGGATGTAAATCAACTCACGAGTCTGTATAGTGAGAGATAGATGGAGAACGAGAGAGACTTGTATGTGTTTGTGTGTGTGAGAGAAAGAGAAAAGAAGAGGGCGATTCACACAGCTGTGGTAGTTCAGCTCAGCAATTGTTTATCTGTCTTATCTCTGTCTCCATGACAGCAGTATGAACCAAGTTTTATTGGCTAAACTGTATTCACCATGACACGTTTGTGTGTATTTATTACAACTGTGTGTGGAGGGAAATTCTACATTTCTTGAAACAGCTGTTTAATCACAGTTGTGTGTGTGTGTGTGTGTGTGTGTGTGTGTGTGTGTGTGTGTGTGTGTGTGTGTGTGTGTATTACTGTCTTTGTGGTAAATATTTCCCCATTATGCTTCCAGTAAAGACAGACAGGGATTAATTTAAAATTTTTGTGAACTATGACTGATCAAATTATGCAATCTAAATGAATCTCCATGTAGCGGTCTTTGGTGTTTCTGAAAGAGTCTCTATCCACCAGTGAATAATCAAGATTTTCTTTATTTTCTTGTGAATTAGTTTTAGACAAAGTACTACACTGAGGACTATTGATTTACTTCACCTTAGTTACTACAAATTTCCTTAAAATTTCATTACTAAACGTAAACATGGTTCTAATTTAACAACTACTTATCCAGTCAGACAACAGGCAGGTCCAAGAAGGCAATACAGTCAAATAAAGTGCCATTAGTGCTCAGAGGACTGAAGCTTCAGGCATGTATTAACAAAGTCGAGGGCTATAGTTTCAGTTCACGTTTTCAGACAGTCTCTCCTGAAAGACATTCATAGTGTTGCACTCGGTTGTTCACGCAAGAAGTGACAGAAATAGAATAATCCGAAGCTATTTGACCATCTGATAAGCACTTCTGTGTTCTGGCAGTTTAAATCATGTACTGCTTTGATTAAAGGTAATCTCTGGTATTTTAAACCTGGGCCCTAAATTTACAAATTTTGGGGTGCAAATGACAAATAGGTACCAAAAGTTTTGGAATTAGTTCAGTAGATCGCCTCCGCCGGCATCTGTGAACTGGCTGCAATGGCTGCAACGTAAATCTCTAAGGCAACTGCGCCCGTGAAAAGTCCGTCCACTAAAAGTGCTTGTTTCTGCCACTGACAGGCTCAGACTGTTATTCTAAGTGTCTGACAACATTATGGAAAGATCCTGTCGTCTTCCTGCAACAACTCAACATCTGGCGAGACTTCAGAGCAAAACTTTTCCTTGAGCGAGACTTTCTGTTTCTGGTTAAACTGCTAATTTCTGACTGCAGTGTGAACACTTGTCCACAAACTGGTAGCATTGTATAGCAATTACGGGGCAACGATAATGCGAAAGGTTACATTCATCAAGTTAAAACGAGCAATTTACGGCAAGTTTGTGAAGTTAAAAGAGATTGCTCTATCCAAGAGGTTTGAGATTAAAATATCAAAATGTTCTTGCATGAGGCCAATTGTCTTTCTCTAGGATACGAGAGTGGTTAAAATCCAAATTTGGCAATTCCCACTATATGCACTGAACAGAACACTTTGTAGTCAAATATAGTTTATGACAGCACAAGGAAACATGGGTTTACACATTTCGGTGTAAATGTGACTTATTTATTTGAATCTACCCACAGTAATTAGCACTACACCACCACAGTTATCATTGTATGATCGTAAACAAACGTGCTAAAGAGAAATGGACGGCAACAGCTCCTAAATAATTCCTCAGGAACTGATCCAATCTCTTCCACCACAAGTTAATTGATCCAAGTCATTGTCACTAATACAGTACACACACACGCACACACACACACACACAGAGAACAATGCAGCAGTGATTGCAGTATGTGATTTGATTGCAATATGTTTGTTTTGGAAACGAAATCCTGATAATTAGTCTCTTCTGGCAGCGCTCTATCTCCGCCCATCTGTTCCATTTGGCATCCCTCCACCAACCAGGAGTCCCTCATCTCTCCGTCCCCGTGATTCAACCAACTGAAACGCTTTCAGACACACCGATACACGAGCAACAGTGCTGAAAGTCACCCAATCATCAGCAGCTTAAGGGGAGGGTGGGTGGGGGGGTGGGGGGGGCTGGCGAGGTGTTCAGTAGCGGGAATGACAGCCAACATGGACAGAAGGACAGACAGATTGACTGGTTGTGTTCTGATAGATAATTAGATGAGATGCCGACACTTTGGCTGGTTAGAAAACTGTAGGAAAGGACAATGGGAGTATGTGATATAGAAAAAAAGCACCGCGAAGGGGCCAAAGGACAAGATAAGAATACTGTAGATATACTGTATATCTTTTTAAATAGCTGTGACTGAATTACCAAAATACTGCTGGTAGGCTATATCACAAGAAGCAGTCAAGCTTGATTACGTGAGTGTATATACATGACAGGCCATTTTAAATACACTGACAAATCCATTTTAATTCATTTTTGTAATCCTGACTTCTTAAAAAAATTGTATTGCCGTGCAGGAATAGTAGAGGGGATCATCCTGTTTATGCCATGGCTACTTGCCAGGGATCATAATATACAGTAAATTCAGTCGGCCAACTCACGTGGAGCAGATTTATCATTACATGAACACAGAGTGTGTAACCCGCAGGTATCCCACAACACTTTGAGAGGCAATTCTCTAGCGTCCCATGAAAGTGAACAGCACCGAACTTTGTGTCACACTGTGTTCAGGTTCAGTGGGTCTTCACTGTAACCAGCATCCTTTCAGCTATGAGTATTATTTAAAACGATTATGATGATACTACACCAGAGCCATGCACATATCTGAGTTTAAACACCATACCTGCTGAACTAATACAATGATTTTCATGATTTGAAAACAATTCATGACTTCAGATGATGACTGTGTAACTGTCCTTTTGACCTATAATAATCCCTCCATTAAGTTTCGAGTGCCGTATCACTTAAATCTCATAGAATACACACTACGGCGAATTTCGGGAGTTGAATAAAAATAGTAAAAGCATTAATACTAATCGAATGCTGAAATTACTATTTGAATGTGTATTTTTTAATATAAATGTGTTGGCTAACATTAGCGAATCGTGCCCTTCTTGCCTTGGCCCAAGGCTACTTCCACACTAATACCTTTTAGTTTTAAAATGCATAACTTTTGCTACGTTTATACCTAGAGTCCATACTACTCCAGCGTTTCATCCCGTTTTAGTTTTAATCGTGTTTTACTTTGAAAACTCTGGGATTGTCTTTTAGTGAGGACAGGCAGAAACGCAGACACCCACCTGCCCGTCCCTGATTCGTCACGCCCCTATCACATGGCCCTTTCCCAGAAGAAAACAAATGACATCAGCCTTGACTATCAGTTGTTAATTCAACATAGATAACGAATTACAACACTTACTTACTTTTCTCCATTGCTGTTCTCCATTCGTAGTATTTTCTGCAACTAACTAAGCAACCAACTGCAAAGTAGACATACTGCTTCCTGTTTACACCGGCACGTGCATGCCCAGTGCACATGAATTGTCATGTGATACGTGTTTTCAGGCGTGTAACCGATAAAACGCTTGTGTGTACAGAGATCGTTGTAGTGAAACGTATTAGTGTGGTTGTAGCTGTAGTATTAGTGTGGAAGTTACCCGCATGTGAAAACGAAATGAACGAAAAGTTTTCTGAATCGCAGTCTCATTATCAGATGTGGCAGAAAGCGATGCACCCATGGAGTAGAGTGCGGCTCAGGCCTTATATTTCTGTCCGAACCCAACCTGAGTCCAAGAGAGTAGTAACTGCCCAACTCAAACCCGACAGGCATTCTGTCTTTTATGTCCGAACCCGACCTGAGCCCGACGCAGTTAATGTAAGCTGAAGCAAATCGAAATGTCTCCATACCCTTGATTTCCCTGCATGGTTTTTGGTAGTTTTTTTAACTTCCCGATGACAAACTTTCTGCACCCTGGCAAGCTAGGCGATCTAGAGTCCGAGCAAGAATTACCTCTTTTTGCCTCCCTCTTCCTCATCATGGGGCTTACCAGCTGCCGTCAAGTTAACGTTATTCATTTTGTTTGTTTGTCGACTGTCTTTTATTAGCTATTACTGTGTTTCTATCCCTTCTCTACATTTGTCAAATCTCATCTTGTCCCTGGACTACTTTGCAATTTCTTTGCTGCTCTCCTTTAATCTATATAGTCCTGTCCTACTTGTCTCCTCCCTGTTCTCTGGTCCTTTCTATTTGCTTTAGAAATACCTCACCCAACTTTCACAATCATCATGTTTACATTAGGCTCTCTCTCTCTCTCTCTCTCTCTCTCTCTCTCTCTCTCTCTGTCCCTCTTGCACCCTTCCCTTCCTCTACTAAACTCTCTGATTCATCCCATCTCTGCTCCTCTTGGTTTGTCTTTGTCTTTCTTTCACCAGGCAGCAAGTTTAATTCAATAGCTATGTATTAAAATTTTTCCACCGCTAATACTTTTGTAATTTTATACAGATACTAAAGTCACCTCATGATATTGCAATGTTACAATTAATTAACTTCTGTATCAAATGAATTGCTCCTACTCACATCTGTGGAGACTCATTATGACCACTGTCATCCAATCAGAGCTCAGCGTGGCTCACTCACTTCTGTTCATCCAGCCAGGATGCCTTGTGACTAGACTGTGCATGTGCATCGCAACACTTTCACTGAGCTGGCTGCTGGCCACAGAGTCTGACACTTTTTTTTATTGTAAGTTGCTTTGTTATCAATGTTAGTAAAAAAAAAAAAAAAAAAAAGATGAGAACCAGAGGAAGGAAATCTGTCCTGCAGTACACATTGTTGTAGCAATAAAAATATGCACAGCCATCTGTCATTTAGTGTACAGTAGTATCCGGCTAATGTCAATGAAGAAGTTCATACTATTAAAATCCTGTTATAAAGGTAATAAGACAAAGTATGCAGTGGAACCTTTTAAGATTACATAAATGTTAAAAGATCACAGCGATTCATTATGCCACCATGTTTATTACCATCTTCAGAGTATGACTAAGCTATGACTAGACTTCATACTTTTTGGTACTGAGTTGAGTTTTCATGACAGACTCAGGTTTCATTCAAATGCTATCTTGTTCAGTTTGAGTGGTAGACCATGACGCCAACCATGGCCACAGCCTTCACATTATGTTCTACCAGACTTAAAGCATCTGCTTTAAGTCTGGTAGAACATAATGTAGGCAATACACAGCTTGGGAAGAATCGTGTCTGGGTCAGTCCGGGAGGCTCAGCTAAGATTTAAAATATATAAATAAGTAAATAAATTGGGACCAGAGACACTTACCAGGTTGATTATAGGTGTGGCCTTTTTCAAATTAAATGCTCTAAAGATGGGCAAAAATCTGAGTAACGCCATAGTTAGTTGCATCTTTTCTGTTATGATAATTTCCTCAACCCTATCTCCTACAAATGACATTTATATACCACTAATTTGTAGGGCTGCAACTAACAGTTATTTTCTTGATTAACTGGTTAATTACTTTGTCTATAACGCATCAGAAAACTGTGAAAAATGGTCATTACAATTTCCTACAGCCCCAGGTGATGTTATCAAATGTCTTGTTTTGTCAGACCAACAGTCTAAAACCCAAACATATTCAATTTATTAATATTAATATTAATTTATAATGTTAAGATGAGGAAAAGCAGAAGATTCTCACATTTAAGAAGCTGGAATCATCAGATATTTGGGTTAGAGTTAGCTTAAATTAACATTTTTATTTGAATACTGACTTAAACGATTAATCGATTATCAAAACACTTGACGATTAATATTCTGTCAATCGATGAATTGTATCTAACCGTTGCAGCTCATCTAATTTATTTTTTCAAATGGAAACATAGTTGTTGCCTGGATTATGTTCCCCAGCAAGTCAAGGGAGGTGGTCGGGGTAGATGGTAAGCACACAAAGGGGCTTCCAACACAAGAGTCTGGGGTTCACGTCCTGAGTCCTGCGTGTAGTTTGGTTTAGGAAACAAAAGCACATTTGGTTAAGGTTAGGGAAAGTCTCATGCTTCGTATTTGTATTGCAAGAGCGGATATTGTAGGAAAACAATTGAAATATGTTGTCAAGTGAACATTTTCATGATACGTTCAGTAACAACATTGTCTTGGCAGATAAGCCCAATAACAACGTTTCCTCATTATGCCTATCCAAGAAACTAATGTATGTCCCCAGAAAACATTAGCCTAGTTATCATAGTTCCTAATGAAGGGCACAATATGCAGTGAAAGGTAACTGAGCAGAGAATTTTCTCTATTTAATTGAAATGGAAAATGTAGACCACCACTGGTATTACATCTTTACATTAACACATCAGTACGAAACGCCTCTCTCTCTCTTACACACACACACATACAACCTGTCTCTATTCTGTTCCTCTCTTTTTCTTTTCTCTCATTTTGTTTCCTCTGTGCCTCCTACTTTTCTCGACTTCCTGTCTCTCTCCCTCTTTCCTCTGCTGTGCCTTTCTCTCTCTCCCTTTTTTATACCCTCTGTCTCTCTTTCTTTTTCTCTCTCTGTTCCCCCACACAGTAATATGATCTCCTCTATCAGGCCGACAGAGCCGTGAATCAAAAGACACAGAGAGAGAAATATAGTACAAACCTTAGTGGCCCCACCCCCACTTCTCTTTCTCTTTCTCTCTCTCTCTCTCTCTCTCTCTCTCATCTACAACATCCCTACCCCCAACAACCCTCTTCTCTCTCTCTCTCTCTCCCTCTCTCTCTCCCCTCAGTCCCTACCCCCAACTACACAGCGCTCTCTCTATATATCCCCAGCCTCTATCTCCCTCCCTTTTTCTGAAACAAATAGCCTACACTGACTGACATCAACACAGTGCAATTCTACACATTATGTTAGATTCTGAGCTTAAAAGCAGCAGGCTGGCATACAGCACAGTGAGTTCAGTCGTTAAACATGTCAGACAATACTGAGGGCTAAATAAAACACAGTTAATAACTACAATCTAGCTCACAAAGGCATTAATGTAATATTCTGTTCATGCCCAATCGCCACTTATTGAGGTCAGAGGTCACAGTCAGCTATAGAACTGGTAGGGATTGGGAATCGGACGCTGTGCCCCAATTCCAAACTACATACTGAATGTATATAGTATTTACTATATAATAATTGTCATACAAGAAGTCAACATTTGTGCTCCATTGGACATCAATCAAACTGTGTGTTTGGAATGACACTGGCAATTAAATGTCACAGCTAGAAAGCAAAATGATTTCCCAAAGATTTAATTTTTGTTTTCCAAGAGCAGCACACTCAAAACACACCATATAATATATATGGCACTTAGGAGGATGCTCGCTAGCTTGAACCCAGCATTTCTAATTAAAGCTAAGTTTTTGTAACCACAACATCACGCTGTTGTTGCTGATGGGTTAAACCAGCCTGTGAGCGATACTGTGAGGGAACAGTTAATAAATGTAAGCAGGAAGAGTAGAATCAGACAACCGGCCTGTGAATAATCCGATCAATCATTAAGTTGTACATCAGCCAGTGATTACAGACAGTATATTCTAATAGTCCACTAAGCCCATGATGTGCTAAGAATACAAAACAGCCAGTAAAGGAACAGAAAGTGGTCTGAAAGGGTACAGTAAGTCACTTTAGTGTAATGGATATTACATGATGATATTTCGGTTTACATCTCTGATTCTTGTTCAAATCTTTGCCCTGCTGCGTGTGAGACAGAGTATTCTGATTATAATCCTTTATATGCTTTAATAACAAACAATATACATGCCAAGTCAATAAAGCGAATTGAAATGTAACTGAAAATTGAATTGAGAGACACAGCATGACTGCAGCTTGCCACAGTTTGACAGGAAAAACTACTGAAAGGGTTGTTAGCTATTTAAAAAGTATTTTTTTTTACTTATAAATGTATTTAAATTTATTTATCTATATTAAATACTGGGGAAAAAAATGTTTTCAATTGCACTATCTTACCAAACGACTGAAGAGAGGTTAATAATCTGTCCTTAACTCTAATAGCTGCACTCATCAGCTGCAGCTAGTTAAATAATTAAGCAATTCATCACTGTCAAATGAGCATGGTCTCACTGTGTCTTAGGTACCCAAATACCTTGAACACTCTGAAAACACATCCCTTTGCATGCAGATGAAGATAGACAGATAGATAGATAGAGAGTCCCATATTGATTAAATATAATTTTATGATTTATTTTAGGATTCGCCCATCCTGCTTAAAGATGTGTCTTACAGCAAGACACTGGATCCCTACCAGCTCCAGGTTTCTGGTGTGAATCTGACCCTGACCTTTGACCTTGCTCTGGGGGGAGAAAGACAACAGAGCTTCCCAGACACCAATTAACTTAAGTATCACAAAATAGAAATAAAAGGCTGCAACCTCAAGTTAATATAAACAATTTAAGCATACCAAATGACAACCATGTATGTGCTTGTTACTATTAGTTGCCTTCTAACCACAACTGTTCTGTTTGTACTTATACTGACATGCATATTTAAACTGAATTGCCTTTAAATTACCAGTGGTGAAGTTTTAATTAAAGGTGTCATTACATCACTGACAACAAACTCGGGGTATAATTACAGCCTGTGCACTATCCAGTGAGCGGATGTGAAAGAAATGAGTTAACACTGGACTGTTGTTACCTTCAATAGTTGCGTTAATAACTGGAGTCCACTAAAGCAATTAATTACTACTTAATTGACAGGGCAAGACAGATGAATACACAGAGAGGGGAGATAGCTAAGGTAATCAAAATAGGACACCACAAACAGAAGTAGACTATGCAGACTAGATTCCTTCTTCCCTCGCTTACCTTGTTGGTCCCAAAGGCCGGGTCAGGGTAGGAGAACTGCCCCAGCCTGGTGTGGTCTGATGCGGCCAGAGGCTGAGGAGGAGGCGGGTAAACTGTCACATCCATAGCTGAAAATACATCCACTTCTCCGTCTGTCCTTCTCTTCGAGTTTCTTTCTTCTTTTATCTCTGTGTATGTCAGAAACCACAGAGATAACCTTACTATTGTTTTTACAAAGTTGGAGGTTTTTGGCGAGTCCCTGAGCGACCAAACATATACAACCGCGGTCCAATAAAACAAGCTTCTTTTGGAAAACAACTCAGGTCTCAAACAGATAAAACGGCGAAATAAGCCCAAAACAAGCTAAAGGCGTCACTGAAGTTTAGGTTAGTATTCTCCTCTCCACACCGGTTTTGCAGGCTCCAATAACTGCTGCTGTGAGTAGCAAACTTCCCGTTAAACCAACTTCTTTAATACCTGATGTTAAAAGTAAACGTTAATAGGCAATGGTGCACTTCAAAAAGCGTCGTTTTCCCTCCTTTTAACGTTGTAGGTCTTCAGTGGCGGTATGAGGTTCGGACAGGGGACGTTGTTGGACCCTGTCTGTCCCTGGTTGGGACTCTGTGTTTTAATGTTCCTCCGCCGCTGCCGCTGCTGCTGCTGCCGCGCGTGTGCTCGGTGCTGTGGTAGCTCGCGGACCAGTCATACAAAGAACTCCTGCATCATCAAGTTCCCAAGAGTTAGCCCCAGCGAACCCGGACGTACATTTGTTCACAAAATAAAAGCGCAGATTCTATCAGTAGAAAAACAAGAGCTTGGAAAGAACAAAGAAAACAACTTATTCAAACCGTTCACGAATCATTACATTAACTACAATCAGAAATTGTGTGCTGTTTAAAAAATACTGTTGCAGAACCTGTTCAGCAAGCAATTTTATTTTGAGAGTAACCGATATACAGTATATTGGCTGCTACCTAAGAGGCTCTGGTGGAGCTGAACGGCAGAATGTGCTCCATCTAGAGGGGGAGAGTGTCAAGACGTCCAGCCAGGCGTTTCTGTGGCTTAACCCAAAACCCTGAGGGACCCCAGATCTACTGTGTGTCAATCGGTCTTTGGTAATTTCATTAGTTTATCACAATTTACACAACCAAAGTAGGCCTACAATGTCAGCAAATCAAATCTAGTTTTAAGACCTTAATTGTTTCAGTTTATATTGTGCTCACATAGTGCATTCACTTAAATAAAGTTGTGTTCAAGCAAATTACCACAAAAATGGTGGTAAAAATGACTGCAGTGAACCTATAGGGCCATGTATGCCCCACAGCAATTTCTTTCTCCAGGGCCGCCTAACGGGTTAATCCAGCTGGGGCTAATACTATCTTGTGTTTCAGTTTGACAACTCAGCATTTTTTTTATTTCTGCACCTCTAGTTTTTGCTTGTGGTTCTGATTTTTCTTCCACCAGCAGTCTTGTTTCTCCCCCTCCCCACATCTTCCCGCCTGTCGACAGTTCCTTGTGCAATCCAAGCTGTCATTTGACTTCCAGCTCAAACAGAGTCATTAAGAAGAAAGCCAAAGTTAACCTATCTTCTTTGCTCTGTCTCTCTCTCTCTTCTGTTTCAGCTGAGCTTGGTTTGGGTCACGGCACTGGAGCCATGATCAACAGTCTTCCAACCCCTTTCAGCTTTCTCCACAGATCTCCACAGAGTTTTTGAGAGCTGGAAGCAGCACCAAGAACTGAAGAGGCTGCTGAAGACTCATCTGTCCATCAAGCTGGAGTTTAATGCTGTTGTGTCCTTTCTTGGATACATGCTTGCTTGCTTCGACATTGAGATCGACAAGAGCAAGCTGTATGTGGTGCTGCCATGAATGCAGGCATCACAAACACCACCTAATGCTTCCAACCAACAAGTGTCGTAGAGACTGATGTAGCTGAGGTGTGACTATGTGCCTTTACCTTGAATTCCATGTATCTGCTAGAAGACTAATGTAGAGGTGCTCAAACACCTTTCTACAGGCAGGCCCTCTGTTATCTACCATGCTTGTTCCATCTCCTCCTCATCTGATAGATGGACAACTTGTCCATTCTGTTCTCCACATCCTGGACCCTCTTTGTGTGCAAAACAATGTTCAGTAATTGGGGGACATAAAAGGATTTCCAGCGAGTGTCAACTCCTCTGTGCCGGCAGTGGACATCCTTGTTCAAGACTTCAGGGAGTTCAAGCAGTCCATGTGTTGTGTTTTGTACTTGAAGCTGGGGTAGGCAAAATCTGTGCAAACTATGCAAAACATTCCGCCTCTCTCTGCTGCCTTGTATCACTCCGCTAAGCCCCTCCCACCAAACCCACAACTTCGACCGGCAGCAGAAGGAATCGGTTACCCTGTGAAACCTTATCCCTCATAGGGCTCACTCTGCACGGCGTGAGCCTCACCGAGACCGCGGTCACTCCCGCCACAACTTGTCTTTTCAAAGACGCCCCTCCAGCGCTGAGACTTGTCCCCAGGCTTCAGAGGCAGCAGCAACGCCGTCCAGCAGCGGGATGAGAGGCTAGTACACCGCACACACGCCACTGCCCCCCCTCAAAAGTTCCCCACTGTTTGTCATCGTGCCTCTTTGCCACGAGCGCCATGGCATTGAACATAATGAGCCCGAAGCTCCGTGTGGAGCCGGGACGTGTTGTTTTGTACTACACGCCGCTGTAGGCAAAGGAGGTGTTGGAAATTCTTCACAAGTTTCAGGATTTCCCGCCATTGAATCAGACTTTCACCGTCTGAAGGGACGTGCACGCGCATCTGCGTCTGTAGCTCAGCCAATACGAACGCCTCTCTCTCTGAAATAACCTGTGATTGGCCAAAGTCTCTCGTCACGGGATAGACTTTCTGAAGCCTGAAAACAGAGCCAAGAGGAGGGGCAGAAGTAGAGGTTTTCTCTCAGACCACTTGAATTACAATATGCTGGACGGTTATTATGGCATTTTTGCCCAATGATGCCAAAAAAATACTGCCTCTTCGTAGCTGGAAACCCCAGTGTTAACAGAGAAAGGTGATAATCAGCTTCATGATACTGGTTATCCAGAATCGCCAATGTTAGTTTTAGTGAAGCAAGTAACCTAAAGAGAGACAGGGCGGGGGTTCCAGTCCTTTCCCTAAAAGGAAATCATGGAAAATATTACATGGGAGAATATGTGTGGGTGTGTGTCTGTGGTTGCGTGTTTGGATTGTGTATCCATTCAAAAGACAATGTATTTGTACAGGGATTACAAGCACAAACATTGTCATGTCGATGGAACAGCCGTCAACAAACAAGCAGCATTTCCTAAGCTCTGACCTCGTTCTCTGTATCTCTCTCTCCGCGGCAACGGGCCTCGCCAAGACAGCTGTGAGTGAAGGTGAAGAAGGCTCCGCGCTGCAGCCAACTTAATACTCAAACTGGTGCCTCAACAGACAGGACAACTGAGGCAGGATCTGGAAAGCTGAGATTTGGAGCACACGGTTATAGTTAAGAGCTTTTAATAATGTGATTCGACAAAGTATGTCTTCATCAGAGTAAAGCTGTGGGTGTAAATACGTGTTTTTTCCTGTACAGAAAACAAAAATTGTTGAGAACAAATGTACACATGAAGATGAAGACAAATAGAAATGACATTCACAAATATACACCCCTCATACAAGAAGGTACACTGTACAGCATATGATGAGATCCAATACTAAAACAACACACATATGATAGACTGGATCAACACCTCTCGGATGCTCCACAAAGATAGTATTCACAGCTTGTATATGGCTTGCACAGGATTGCACAGGTCTTGATGATATTGTGTCCACCCCCTTATTGACGGCTTCCATTTCAGACTGCAAGTCATTTGAACTCCCTCTGTCTCAGCCCTGGCTAAACAAGCCATTGTCCATCACCTTTTCATGTTTGCAATGTAATTTCCTGTAGGCAAATTCATCCCCTGCCGGCACCACCAAGGGACTCCACATTTTATATAGTCACCAGCGACCCCGGGACGCGGGAGCAGGGAGGGGGTGGCTCTTGAAATGTGCAAATGAAGGGAAGTGTGCCTGCAGTCAGCTGCAGGATTCAAATTTCTATTGCTCACACGCACACACACATATATATATATACACACACAAGGAGACAAATGCACACATACTGCCTCCCCCTCAGAGCAGAGATAGAAAGGCAGAGCGTGGCCTTATTCTCTATCACGATTCACCACCAGCATGTGTGGGTTGGCTCCCTTTCTAGTCTTCTTTTGTCTCATTCTGTCTCCTGTCCCTGGTTGCCATTTCTCCTTCTCTAATTTCTCTCGCGTTCTCTCACTCAGCAACTCTTTTCACCTCTTTTTTTTCATCCATTGTCTGTCCCTCTATGTGATCTATTCTCTTTCTCTATCTTGCTCTTCTTGTTTTAATTTCCTTCGTCTCTCTGCTCCCGTGCCCTTCTCATTTGACTGTAATCAGACAGTTCTGTTTTTTTAACTGAAGAACAGCAGGGCTAACTTTTCCCAAAGATAAATGGACAAAATTCAGCTGTGATGATTTGTATGTGAGATATTTGGACGTCTCTGTCATCCAGGCTTTCTCTATCTGACTCTAAGTATCATCTAGTCAATAGGCCACACTTAGAGGCTAAATAACAACTTTGAGCTGCTACAGAGTGGAGTACCTCCCTTAAATGCCACATTGTGGATTAACTCAAGTCAAAATAATTCAGAGACTAAGATAGAATGAAGTAAGGTGCCACATTTTTGAGAAATCTTGAATAAAAAGTGAATTTAATAGGTGATTTATATACATATAAAGTCAATTCAAAGACGCAAGTTGATGCAAAGAGAAACAAATTCAGCCACAGAGGGGCAAACTGAGATCATTCGCGCAAGTTGAAAATGTGTGCTTATCCAGGCTTTATTTCAATCAGAATGAATTGCTATTTCATTTGACTTTTCTGATTCAGCCTTACAATGTTTTAGCTGTCATATTAACAGATCTCTGTTTAGGAGGTTATGTTGTTTCCTTTTTCCCTAACCAATCAACAGCAACCGTCCCACTGGCATCATTTTCAGTCGACAAGAAGCTGCAGTAGCAGTTGCTAGGATCAGTTCAGTTTTCCTATTTTTCACAACAAGATTTTATATGCGCGTAGCTTGGTAGCCTTGAATCATTTCTCTAACCGGGAGAACTAGCCATCAATGGGCAGAACATCTATGAATCGCTGAACAAATCAGATATGTGGAACCAGGCTAAGACTCCACTTTATATACACACAGAAGCAAGAGGATTTAGGACAGAGACCAGACAGTAGGAGAATAACGGGTTAGGCTTTTAAGATCACTGAAAGAGCTGTCACACAAATGCAACACACAGGCGCACTCCACAAACGCGGTCAGTCTGTACATTAAGCCAACATCTATGAGGTCAATACATTCAGATGTTTGTGGCAAATAAACACGGACTGCACAAACAGTCCAGTGGTCAAATTTACGTGAAAAAAGGGAGGCAAAAAGTGGCTTTGATGAGTGTGCAATTTAATAATGTCATGACTCTTGGGTAATGAAGTCCTTTATGCTTTTAAAACTTTGGCAACTTCACATATTAATGCAGATTAACATAGATTAGTGGAGATTAACTACTATTATACTAAGTCTGGTGCAGTTTGGTGCACTCTAAGAGTCCCAGCACCTTGTATCTTTCTCCTTTAAAATGTCCAAACAGTACATATGAACCACATCTCTGGATATGGTGGAGCGATGACTTATTACAGGACGTAATATTGGGTCAGCATGATAAATTATTAGAGCCACCTCGTCATTTTAAAGGGAGCATCAGTGCCAAGTTCTCCCCTGATTATGACTTTACTACATTTGGCTTCTAATCAGATGTCTGTCACTTCGGCTCAGCCTTTGCTCTCACCATTATAACGATCAAAAGTTCAGGTTCAAATTTCAACTTGCTCAGGGTAAGGTAAGGTAAGTGCATATAACTCGCCTTACCCAATTGACACCCATGGTTTAAAGCAGAAAAAAGGTTGGCTGCTTCTGCTGGCAGGGGGCTTTTTTCTGTTCCTTAATGAGAACATCTGAGGGAGAGGCTGACAGAATCGAGGGAGCGAGCATCGGCGCATGCTTGTAGGCCCAACAGCTGGTATCACTAAGTACGGCAGCTCAGTTAGCCTGGCAGCCTTGATGCTGCCTCAGTAACAAGACTAGAATAACGAGCTACTCCAGCCCCAAAACCCATTTGTGAAAGTTAACACTCTCCACCTAGGGAAATATTCCCATAAGTCCCACTGCAGTTGCCTTGAATTCATGACTTTAGTTTTACATGTGTCTGTGATTTCTTCTCAAAAATTCAAATGTCAGTTGCTCTTTCCATCACAGTGGGTGTGTTTGTTTTTAATTTACATATTAATATTTATATTTCTGAGTTTGACACTAGATTTTTTAGTTTTAAAAATGTTAGGTTCAATAAAAATTAAAAAGGCTCAAAGAGTCTTATCAGTAGGCTTTTTTGGAGTCATTCAAATGTCAGCAGACTCAGCCAGACAGGGACTCTAATAGCCCTTTTTGACCAGTTCCAGGAACTATCGAGCCATGGGAACCAAAGGTCCCTTGTGTGCATTCCGGTTTGCGTTTCCACTACACCACGAGAATCGGCAAGATTACACCGGGCGTAGCGTGACCAGCACATTAGCAGCAGCAGCAGCAGCTTTAGTGCTCCGTCTGTGTCTACACAGGATGCATTCAGGCACAGTGTTGAGTGTGGGTCACCCGCGTTTTGGCAGCACTCAGAGCACAACAAAACAAGTTGTAGCAGCTGCGGGGTCTGTGTTTGACCAATCAGCCCTGCAAACTCCGCCTCCAAAGTTCCTGAATCTTCAGAAAGTATCCCCGGAGCAGGGACATTTTAAGCACCTGGAACTATTGTATAGGAACTAAGTTTAGTCCCTGGTTCCCCCGTTCTAAATTCAGGTAAGTTCCTGAGATGTTCCTCAAATGGTTCTTGTCCACTGGTTAAGTTCCAGTGGTGGGAAGAACTTTTTCGGTGTATGCAACTTTTAATGGAATGCCTAACACTCTTAATACAGCCACAACATCAATAAGATCTTGTGATTTTTGAGTCAGCATTGTGTATCTTAAGCCATTGCAATGTAACAGTTTGGAAACACTAACCCATATTTTTAACTACCTGAAAAAATCAAGATTTTGATTTCTTTAACATAATTCAAAAGCGAAAACAACAATTTTCTCATTGATGAAAAATGACTGACCCAAGCCTGCTTCAAATTTGACTGCCAGATTCATTCATACATACATGCATTCAATGTCTCTTTTTAATTAGCAGTGTTTGTGATAGCTGAGAAGGTTTTGTTACACTGCAGTGAACATGGAAGATTGTTGAGGTTGGCGGTGCTCTGGTGGAAGTATGCTGAGAAATGAACAGTCATGCTATGCTTCTAAGCCTTAAAATTCCTTAATCCCTCTCCCAAAAAAACATCACATCTTCCAACATTCAATATCATTGGCAAAATAATTACAGATGAGTCAGAGCCAGGTGATTAGCATGCAACCTTAAAGCTGAATTGCAGCAGGCCAGCCGTTATGGTGATCTGTGAGCTGCAGGTTGCAGCTTCTTGTGTGAGGATTTTACGTGTGGAGCACCCTTGAGAAAAGTATTTAACCTTTAACTGCTTCTCTTAATGTCACCCTGTCCCCGATAAGGGCCACAGCAAAACAGAGAGAAGAGGGTAAAATACTGTGGAGCTATGCTGCCCCCATCTGGTGATACTGAGAACAATACTGCCTAAAATGTTTTGATTGGCCCTGTAATGATGCTTTGCTTAGTTAGAAGTACTGAAAAATGTAATGAAAAAACTATGTGACTTTTGAAAAAAGGCAAAAGTTACATACTCTTCTTACAAATTAAAAGTTGAATTCATAAACAATAAGAAAGCACCCATACTCAATTCAATATACTCAGTGGTCTTAATGCTACAGCTTTACTTGGTCTGGTGTGAGCCAGTAGCCTTTTGGTGGCTAATGTTAGCAAACGTTGGATAGATAGCTGCTGACTTTGTGACTCTTCTCTGCTTCTCTACTGTTAGGCTAACGTTGCATAGGCTCACTTAAAAGGCCCTGCAAAGCTTCTTACTATAGGGGTTTTCACTGTACTTATTCCCAGGCTATGGGAGCTGTTAGCCCCAGGCTAAGAAAGCTTTCACACTGGAACAATCCTGGTAACATTCCAAGTGGGCTAACCCCAACTTAAGCCTAGGCCTTGCTGGCCCTGCTCCAGTGCAGGGTTAGCCCCGAGTTTGTGGGGTTATCCCCTGAAAATCGACTAAACACAGAGCTAAAAAGTGCCAAAAGTGTGAAATGGGGCTACAGTAAGGTTTTTGTTGTCCAATCACACAACTTTTTTGTCACGTCATTCCAGTATGCGCATGCTTTATATTTACACTGTAACCCGAAACAGGCAATATTCACATAAGTGCTGGTACTTCGTTAGACACACACCCATTAGGCACAAAATCTCCTTTGTTTTCCACTGCTGGAAAAGGTATAACAATAGACTTCTTTTCAGTCTTTCCTTTCCCTGCTGTTCTCTCTCTTTTGATGTTTCAACACTGCTCTCACATAAAGTCCTGCTAATGGTGTCATTTTAACGTGGCTGCTTGCTGTTAAAGAGTAGTCGGGTCATTATAGAATGTAAACATTAGTCACGTGTTCCAAAAGACATTTAAGGGATAGTAAAAGTGCAGCGTGAATCGTATAGCCCTGGGCTTAGGTTAACCCTTGGTTAACAATGTGTGTGTGAAAAGGGGCTAAGTTAGACCAGGGCTATTCTCGTGACTGTGTTCTCTCTTAATAAATAATACAGAAGGAATTTGGTTTCACACTTTAATTTTGATTGTTTGCTTATTGGGCATAAATGAAAGAAAATTATTTAAGATTTGAAACCAAGTTTTCAGGGGCAATATATTATTGGACATGCATCAGTATAGGACTATTGTATGTTTTCCATGTAAAAACCACTGAAAGTAATTGAAGGTTTACCATATGCCAATTGCAGTGGTATGGCTTTTCAAATGTATTTGTTAATACAGTATGCACGACTAAATCACAATAATAACTGAAATGATAGGGGCCTGAAGGCAACACCTGCATTATTACCTAATCTTGAGACTCCATCTTGTGAAGGGGCCCGAAGTCAAAATCAAATTTTTTATTGTTTTACTATTTGTTTGGATGGTGCACTTTACTAAATACATTTGTCCTTAATCAAGTTATCACAAACTAATTATTGATTATTAACTACTACATCCACAATACACAGAGTGTGGGAAAAATAGAAGGCGGGGTCAACTATTTTTTACCCCGGTTAAATTTGATCCGGACTGAGACCACCTCTTTTCGTAGGACCAAGGTTTGGCTGTCTGGTCCTGACCGTGGTCCCTAGGAGGTTTCACACCTGTCATTTTGGTTCGTATCAACTGAAAAGTCTGAAAGTCCAGACCAAACGAGGTAGGTGTGAAAGGGCCTTTAATTAATGTCTGTACAGTCAGCACTTTACTTAAGTTTTTCTTAAACTGTTCTAATTTCAGAGTTCTCGGTTCGACCCCACCGGTCGGCTGGGAGACTTTCTGTGTGGAGTTTGCATGTTCTCCCCGTGTCCGCGTGGATTCTCTCCGGGTGCTCCGGCTTCCTCCCTAATTGATGATTCTAAAGTGTCCGTAGGTGTGAGTGTGGATGTTTGTCTGTCTGTGTGTGTGTCGGCCTTGTGATTGACTGGCGACCAGTCTGGGGTGTACCCTGCCTCTCGCCCAATGTCAGCTGGGATAGGTTGCTGCTGCTGGAGGGACATCTGGTGTTCAGTTCAGCCTCTGACTCTGACTCAGACTCTATACGTTCATGAAGTACATTCCCCCTCCAGTCAGCAGTCAGCATGGACAAAGAGAGACTAATTATATTATACCTGACAGTGGAGGTCGGCACCTCCGCGGCTTGCTGCTGCAGACAGGCTGAGAAGCAAGAGTGAAGATAAATCCACTTTTTAATCCCAAAAGTTAAAAAAATAAACTCTTAGCTCTTCTCCTGCCGGTGAACAGCTCCGTCTCAGAGCAGAATCTGGTGTGTTTGAATGGAGTGTGTTTTACAATGATCTGCAAGGTAAAATTTGTGTTTTTGTCAATGGAGTCTGGTGGCTTTGAGGAGAGCACTATAATGGCTGTTTCTGGTTAGGGGGGAGGTGTGGCTGATGCGCCCATTTGTGTTGGTCTGAGATGCTGGTGCTCTAGTGCGACATCTAGTGTGTATATATATATATATAGAACCTTTAATTGTTTTCTTCTTTTTTGGGTCAACAAAACCCTCTTTTTGAAAATCCACCTGTGGCTCCTCATTCCTGCCAGCTTGGTCCCTCATAGTTGGACTATACAAAAAAACCCTCAATACTCATTAATTCAATTCAATTCAATTCAGTTTTATTTATA